>DWGJ01002408.1:0-15897 GCA_018246895.1 Aspitha aspitha aspitha | reverse complement strand
GGTTTGTAAGGACAGGGATATTTGGCACTCGCTGCTTTCTGCCTACCCCGCAAGGGACCTGGCGTGACGATATGTTGCCTTTAGCTATGAACTTTGTGAACATCCTTGGGGAACTGCGGGGATGAACCGGCCTTTATGTTAAGCCATTGGTAAACTGAATGTTCGCGTTAATGCTTGTTAAAGTTACAAAGTATAGACCGTGGTTATTTATTTCTCAAAAACAAGTTCATTTTAGAACGTATATGATTTCACTTAATTACGACTTTTTATCGTTTTCATTCTTAAAGGTAGATTACTCGTATTAGCCACTAACGTTTGTCTCTACCTAATTGCAACGAACCACATAAATATAAATAAAAACGTAGGTAAACTGTTATCAGTTGGAATAAATACATAGATATTTAGTAATAATAAATAAATAGACATGGCGTGTGTGTGTGTGTGTGTGTGTGTGTGTATAAAGCGCGAGAGCAAGCTACAAAATCCTGATAACATGCTCGTATATAATCCATTTTCAATAATACTTTTCGTTGCGAAATGACATTACAATATTGTTTTCGCAGTGATACATGCAATGTTTTCCACCCGAGCCAATACTGCGCCGCGTCGCACTTTCCCCCACGGACACTGTGGCCACTATGTGAATTGCTTTTCGTGACGATAAATATATTAGCCCGATTGGTGGCCAGTTACCAATTAATTGTGGCTTAAATTTTACTCAAATGATTTACGGGTAAGCGTTCATTTTTTATTTAAGCGTCATTTCATGCGTATAAAGAAGTTATTGTAGAGAACCAACCGTCTTTAAACCCTTCTCATTTTAATATATTTTTTATACTTATTTATCTCGTTGTTCCTCATTTAAAGTTCTGTACGTTTAACGTTTCGTGATTTAAATACATGAACTAAAAACTTGATTGTTTTATTCATTACGAATGATGCTTATATTGTATATAGATTTTTGTATGAAACTGTTCTTACGTTGAATTTCAATAACGTTATCATTTATGATTTCGTATTCCAGCTGAGTATACCGCCGCCAGCATTAAAGTATTGATTTATAATATTACGCTTATTAATGGGACTTTTCGAATGAGGGAACATTTTATTTATTGAATTCAATGAAGAGGTAAGACGTAATCGTTTTATGTGTTATATTCATTTAATAATCATAATTTATCCGATAAATTCTCTAGCGTACGGTCGACTGCAGTAGTCTTACCATAGGATGTATCACTCCAGCTCACCAGCATACCTCGCATTGCTACGTTCCGGTTTACACCCTGGGGTGTCCACATGCCAATACACGTGGCTTTCCAATGAAATCCCATTTGAGATACTAGTTTAGCTGAGATTATTTTGGAGGCTGAGATTAGTTTGGAGTCTATGTCAATGATTTTGATACACTCGTATCTATATGGAAAGCTTTTTTGATGAGTCAAAACAATAAACAAAGAAGTTATATAGTGGACCTTATTTATATACTCTTTGTTATAAATTTTGCAATCAATCGTTTTATATCAAATTGTGTAAAAAGGTTAATATCATCTTCTTGACGGGTAATAACATAAACAGGAATATAGCTGGTCGGCAAATACGGAGCTGAACCTTTCCGTCTGTGTAATAACTGGTAGCGGGAAGGAGTTTTTCCGTTTATTGGGTCGTTAGGATATAATTTCATCTCGTGTTTATGACGCCATAAAAAGTTTGCAGCACGGATACAATCACTGTCTTGGGATCAGGCTTTTTTTAAAACATCAATACAGATGTTGTACTACTGTTGATATTTATCTAGATCTTGATCCTCAAGACGAAACCTTATTACTCTCTCTCTTTCCATTGTGTATCACCAAGTTTTAATCTATGTGCTTACCAGTAATTTGCAATTTTCAAACATTTTTTTAACTATTATGTAATTTTAATTTTTGGCTTTTTATACACAGCCAATTTGTAAAAAACTTTTCTTCATTAGCGATTGTTATAATATTAAATAACATTTATTATTAGACGCAAATTGAATTTGGAATATAAAACTCTTGTGAAATTCAGATTGGTGGGTCTGTATAAATTAATTTCGTTCAAACCCGTTTATTAATATTCAGAGCACTCTCAAAGTCTGTTTTAACTGGTACCGGAAATACACGAATATATTAATTTTAGAGTTAGCACAATTTTATGTTCGGTCGATACTAATGTATGAACTAGTTCGTTAAAATTTCTGTGTTAGGTTTTTAACAGTATGAAATTCGATTCACATATTGAAATGTAACGAAGTATAATAATTAATTTAGGTCGTTTACTTATAACCATCAGTGTTTTAACATAAATATGGTAGAGATGTTTTATAAAAGTGCATCAAGGATGATCGCAGTGGTTTAGGGGTTTATACTTTTATATTTCTTCTACCAAATGGTAATAAAACCAGTAAAATCTTGTGAAATTATCAGTTTCAGAACACGTTACGATCGATAAGATAATTTGCTCACTTGTTCTGCCTGAGTTAGTCTTAGTTCACAAAAAATATTACGAGGATCCGTTTCCATTTGTTGAGCAGCAGGTGTCCTTAGCGATCCCATCGTCAGCGGATTAGTCCATTGTCCGAATATAAATCTGCAACGAGAGGACTAGAGCGCTTATTTCGTTCTTATAAGAAATGTGACAAATACTACAGTGCTAGTGCCATTGTACACGCCTGTCCATTACAATACGGATTCTATGGCACATCTGTTATTGTTGTTGTATTAACGTTGGCAGTCGACGTGATGTAATTACGATCAGAGCTGTAAGCTTGTAATTCGCGGCATTATTAAGTTAGTGTTGGCAGATGTCGTTAGTAAATTATGTTTATCCGACAGGACCCAGCTAGAGGCGGCCGTCACTTAATCCCCTCACACGGTGTTGCTAACTTAAGAGCACGCGTCATACAAAACATGAGTTATGACAACCGTTTAGCGCTTACGCTTTCCGTCACACGAGCATGCGTCTACTTTTTTCTTATACTTCTGCTCGTTTTGTGACTTCTAGTGCTTTAATCTGGGCGAAATAGACCATGACTGCTGCTGTGATATTTCCTGATAAACATATCCTATAAGGTTTACCTTTTTATTATTCCCATAATTTCCAATCATTCACCACAATTACATGGCATAAATCTTAATATGACACTTATCGAACGAAAATCCTAAATAAATAAACTTAATTTATTCATACATTGGGTGTTTGCTTTCATTTTCGTTATTTGATTGATGGAATAATAAGCGATTAAATACAAAATTGATTGCGCTTCGTTAAAATTATCAACGTCTTTTTAAAGAATGGTTATCTTTTTCGAATAATATTTTAATAACAAATCTCTTTATTCATATACCATCATAAAGAAATTGATAGAAATACCTATTTAATTACTATGGGTACATGTATGGCCCTACCATTAATGAATAAATGGGTCTAAAAATGAAAGATTATGCAAACAAAAACGGTTAAAATCGCTTAATGGCGATAATGTGATATACAAAAATGTCAATTTCGAAATGCATCCACCTTCACTCTCCCATCGAGAAACAACAACAAGTGTAACATCCTAGAAAAACACCAAAATAAGGTTTACTTGGACAGGCGGCTGCTACTACTGGAGCATCTGCACTTACCTTGAGGGAACATGGCAACGTTCACGGTGGCAGCCAGGGCCATAAACTTGATTATCATCTGAAGACATCTTCCATTTCCGGTAGATAAATTACGAAGAGAAAGTTAAATAAAAGCGAAATTTTCACATCTCGTTTCCCCAGCAAGAGGGCAGGACATAGTAGGAAGCCATGTCATGTCCTCCCCGCGATGCCGATTTTGCATTTTGTAAACAGTAAAGTGCAAATAGTTCTTTTATTACTATATAACGAATGTTTCTACAAAACCTACCTAATAGTATTTTTGTTTTTCTTAATAATGTTGGCCCTACGTACGGTTAGAAATATCGACGGAGTGTGTTAGGTTACCTGACCAACTTACTACTACCAACCTCAACTTTGATACCGTAGTTATTATTATGAACATGAAAAGTTGAACACTAAATAAGGCGTAGAAAAACTGCAGTAAAGTGGAAACCGGACCTTAATCACCGCTTGTGTTATAAACTTAACTAACATTCGTCGGAGAAAGATATGATTATAGCAATATAATTATGTTTAAAGATTAATATGTAAGATTTATACATAAATGTAAAAGCTAGTAAAAAATTAAGTAAGATAAGGTATACGTCGATATTACGGTAAGGTGCATAAATGAATGGTTTGTTTACTATGCAGTATCATACATACTCGTAGATAGATGTAACACGTTATCAATAAAATATATGCTGTCAAGTTTAGATGACAATAAGCAGGTGGTAATCGTTCGTATCGTAACTCACAAAATTAGTTTGTTCGTTATATGGAAAAATAAAATTGGAGTTGTCTCACCGGCGTGTTGTTAAAATACATTTTATGTTATGTTTATAATATTTTTGCATAATTAAAGTTTATATGTTTAAATTAATAATAGTAATTATTATTATTATACTCTCAATTCAGTTCCCTGACTTCATATCTCTACATTTTATGATATTTTATACTGGATTTTTTTATATGGTGCCTACACGAAGACCGCGATCAGAATTTACTTTCACAATATTATACGATTTACTTATAAAGTTTAAAATATTGGATACTAGGAATTTATAAATAAAGCAGAGCTTTATCACGAGGCGGTAACTGCCTAGATTAATGTGCGCCTAATGAATCAGCTCGGTGACAAATCAGAACGCGATAATGGATACCGCTTTGTGCGTTCTTCTTCATTGTGTGGTTCTGTACAAAGCTGACCTAAATTAATAGGTACTCCCATATTTAAAAAAATGTTTTGTGTATTTAGAGACAATTTATGTACAAAATTATTCGTTTGAATAAAGACCTCCGTTTCTAGACGAATACTGGGTTTATGATTTCAAACGTTGTTGTAAAAAAATTTAATTAAGAGACTTTTGGATTTTGTATTTATGCATATGTATATTTTCTGTATGTCGGGCCATATTACGTCACTCCCATAACTCCATGGTCATACAAGTGAACACAAATCATACAATGAAATACATTAGGATTCTGTATTTTAATTTTCTAATACGAAATATTTCGTATATATATGCACACTTTTTGTTTTGCACACTAAGTCATTGTTAGTCGTTGTTTAAGCTAATAGCGTTTAGTATTAGTCTACCAATTGTATAATATAAAAATGTATTCCGTGATTTGATGAAAAACATTATCACAGTCATTGTAATGTCACGAGCTGAGGCTGTTACGCATAGCGACACTGTGCTATGTCACCGACTCATCAGACAATGCATTTGCTTATATCCATTTATTACAGTATACTGTCGTACTGTATATTGTTTCAAATGCATGCTAATTTAGTGCAATGCATGCAGGTGTTTTGTTTCCAAAGTGATAACAAGCAAACATAGTGATTAAGACATTACCACAGTCTAATACTTTGTAGTCACAATGTAGGTACTACTTAAGTCATGCAGCCTCTAATCAACATATACATTTTCTATACTGTGTTTATTTACTAGTTAGGTCGCTAACTATAAAGAATATCTGTGTTATTTCAGATGTTTTACGTTTATTAAAATAAATAGAATTACACCAACCCATGCTGCCATAGATTCTTTACGTTCCTTTCATATGATTATTACAGAATTTCGTAAGAATGGAATACTTTTACTGAAAGTAAAGAAATATTCTTATTTCAGTGTTTATATAATATATAAACTAACCATAAATTAATGATTAGGGCAACATTTAGTTATGATATTTTTAGTGCAGGTAATAAACAATGCCGCATGAAGTATTTAGCCAACATATAGACATTTTATTTTGAGTATACAGGGTAACACCTGACAACGATTGTTTATTTGTAATCATTGAAATATGAACTTAATTTTATAAGATGTTGCAATATAAACAAATGTTCTTCTTATCATACTATCATAAATATCGTAATACAAACTCGGAAATAAGGGCTAACAAATCTTATTTAGAGCATGGTGAGCAAAATAATAATAAACGTCGTGTAAAGATAAACGTATTTGTAATCATCATTTTTGTTAATTGTTAATACGAAACTCACCGAGGGTCCCGCTGTGGCGAGTAGATGTGACCGAGATAAGGCACAGAGGGTTGTTTTTGAGTATCAGGTTTAATTTACTCAGAATAATTTGTTGCTTTAGCAGCTGCAATGCGCGGGAAAAGCGAAAGAAAATAAACAAAGTATCTATATTTTATAAAAGCCTTCTCTGACGAGGGCTCAATGTTTCGGCATCGGAATGGAGTGGGATATAAAAACTAAATTAAATGCTAATTGGAAGATTCAGCGCGCGGCGAGCGGATCACTCTGAAGGTATTGAAATTTCACTCTATTTACAAGCGGAGCCGGTTTCTTTTTTAGACTTATACATATAATATTTTTAACAGTTTATTGAATCTTCTTCTCGTCACATAAGTAACAGTAATTCTTAAAGTGTTTGGGACTTACTTGACTAAAGCATTTTAACTTAAATTTAGGCTCTTTATGCATATTATATACATAAATGTATTTTAATGAGCATTTTAGTACGATACTAATTAAACGGTACAGGATTCAAAATACTTAGTGGAATTTCACAATATTAAAGAGGAAAGTTGGTTCAGCGGACTTCAGCGGCGTGTCACGTGCACCGTTCCGTACGTGTTTGAAAATGTAACCCAATATACAGTTTAAATTAAGAAAAATTTTCGTGACCAGGATTAATTTTGATACAAAAATTATTTCGTTAAAAATTTGTACAAATCTTTAAATTACATATTTACATTTCGGTTCTAATGCTATCGTATTGTATTGTTTTTATTAAATGTTCATTTGCCTTTACATTTATACATTACAACCTTGTACATATTGCCTTGGAACATATTTAATTTGATATTATATTGAATTAAGTTGACTTAAGACGCTGAACAAATTGGAGCTCAGTAGAAATATCAAATAACTATCAATTAAAACTAAACGTGAGACGACATTCAAATAGAAGTGGATATTCATGTATTCATATAACTACGTAAGTTTTTGATAGGTCCGAATACATTTTGCTGCGAACCCTATACTAATATTCAAAGTACCTACCATAACAGTTTGCTTAAGCTGCTAGCTGAAATAACTACTTGAATTGATCAATCAGAAATGTCTTCACATGCCTAGGTATATGTTCTATTTTGAGATAGGGGCTCCTTGTGATGTAGAGGAGTTTTGTTGCTAAAATAGCATTACTCATATTTTACCGATTTAATCTGTCGATTTGTTATACCGATACCTTAAACAAAAGAGGTATCTAAAGAAGAACGAGTACGTAGCAATGCATCATTGACCGACTTTAGATGAACCTTCTGTCCTGGTCGATATTAGATTTAGATGTCTATGCGGTGCAGTGACCTCTTGCTTGCTACTTATACCATATGAAATAATGTGCCCGTTATATTTTTCAGACGGTTGATATAATGTGAAAACATAAAAACGGACTTGATACATCACTATAGAAGTTTCGGTTAAGAGCATGCAATACTATCATTAGTTAGTTCTAAGAATTCCATTTCTGAACGAAGAAGACGAAACAATATTGATATTGGATAATGGAAAAATGGCGTGCTGCCGACGAATTACTGCCGAGGAAAATTGCTATTTCCTTGCTATTTTCAATCTGGAGGTTCATACTCTACATACGCCGGCAGTTTTACTATTCTCTGATAAGTGTGTTAGCGGTTGTTATGTCAAGATTTAGAATAAATGTACATTAAAGTTAACGTGTTTTACTGTAAAACTTATTGCCTGTAATATTGGCAAATGACGTACACCTACGTTAAATAGAACGCTACACTGGCGTAATTATACACAAGCATGCATGAGAGATACGACTGAGTTTCCGCAGGATTAAGTTACAATTGCTCGTTTGATAATGAAACCTTCCACAGCCTTAATTTACATTTAATTACCCATGTCTTTGAAAAAAGGTCTAATTATATTAAGTAGGTATATCAAACGAATGTTTAATTCTCAACACATCCAATAACAAATAGTACATTCCGTTTAAGCATATAATTTTGCTGTATTAGTACATACTGGCGTGTTGTCAAGAGTTTGTATTAAATTTAAGCAAATGTGTATTTAATAAAGTATATTTATTACATTTTGGGGTAAGTATCTACGATGAAAACAGTGCGTTACAGGGAAATTTTATTAACAGATTCATCCATCCATTAACAGTTTCAGATGCATCCATCCATCAGCCTTTATCACAGTTTCTATGCCAGTCTTAGGCCTTCAGAATGATTCAGATTTATGACTGACTTCCCAACGTCTTCTTTAGGTCATCAGACCATCTTTCTGCTAGGCCGTTATAGATATAACATTGAATAAAAACATTATTTCTTATCTTATATTATGTATGTTTACTCTGCAACTTATCCACTGTCAGAAAATAAAATGTTCCATGGACAAACTTGTGCTGGGGATATGTAGCAAATATTCGTGCCACACTACAAAAAGGAACATTACGTAATACTACCCCGTTAAAATTTTACTTGCCTGTCCAGAATCAGAGGATTATCTACTGCAAGGTTGATATACTCCATTTTGCCGTCGCTGACTAATAAATTTCGATGGAGAATATGCGTATTCGCCGTTAAGCATGATTTAAATCGTCCGTAATTCAGCCTTGACACTAAATCGATTCCCGAAACGCACGCACCGGACAATCTCATCTCACATTTTTAGCTATAAAGCTTTATTATAATCTATTATATAAAATTAAGCACTCTAAGACACGGTTTCAATTACAATGTAAAGAACCTATACCTACACTTTGTATAATATGTAAACAAAGTAATTTGAATATAGCAAATGTTTACAGGATAAAATAAAATATTATATTTTGTTACACACCTCAGTTGAGCAAGTTGAGTAGGTAAAATACATATAATAGGTAAAATAGATATCGAATCGCATGACTTTTTTTTAAGTAGCAAAATATATGCTTTCTGTTTTGTTGACCGTCATTGTACATTAGTGTCTTTTGAATTTTTTATATGATCATTGTTATATCACACAAAATATACCTATTTGATAATTTTCTGTATTGAAACATAAAATAAAGTTATATGACATGTTTTGAATAATAAGCCCGTTGTTTACGCACGGGCCTAGTTCTGAAATTGACAGACTGATCGTCTTTACGTTATTCAGCAGAAATTCATTGTAAACAATAAAGAACATGTTTTTGTACTGAAAACAACTTACATTAAGTAAACCCCGCAAAATAATTAAGTCTCTAAAGAAACATTATATTCCTTCAGAGGCTAGGAGACGTGAATTAATAAAAATACCTTTCAACTATAATATACGAACAAAAGAAGACAAAACTCAAAATCTTTATCAAATGGTAGTTTATGAAAGTTGCGATGTAGCCTCGTAGAGTATTGTATTGAGTTTGATATTAAGAGCAATGTATGGAAAACATTAAGTCAATTTGTTGGATGTTACACAGTTATTTAACATAATCGCAGGATTTTTGTCACGCGCTGAAAGCGACGCGGCTTGAAACCGCTTGTCAGTAACAGAACTAATCTGTCGAAGCTGTCAGTATCTAGTAAGTAGAAATTCAATAGTTTCAGATTCTAGTAAGTTCGATAAAATTAGACGCTCAACTATACCTATTTGTTTTATTTGATTACCCTTAAAGTTTCCAAATGAATTCACAACTGTTATTGTTAAATTGAACCGATTTTAAAACAAGCTCACTAATAGTTAGGATCTCTTTAACTCTCTAGTTAAAATTAAGGACTTGTAAAATTAATGATTTTACGTGTATCAGATTCTTTTTTCAATTTCTTGCCGGCAACGCTGTGAACACCAACTAGTAAAGTAAAAAAATTATAAGTTCGCGAAACGAACTCGCATTTATTATCGAAAGTAAAATAGGCATTCGTATACATAATATGATGGTGCTACAATATTTTTTCTATGTAATATTGCCCATATCTTTTTATGTACCTCAATGCCGATGTATATCATGTTTATGTCGTATAACTTAGGATATTCTGATACATGAAATAAGAAAATGCGTGAGAAGAAATAACTTGCTTTACTTAGCTAATACGACTTGACAAATCCTATTACATGAGGGCGATATATTGTGTCTTTCGCTCTTGGATTTCGTAAGAGATTGACTGCATTCACAACAATGACGAATCGCTGCATGGCTGCTGTCCAATTATATTTTACCGCTTGGCACAAGTTTCTCCTAGGGATAGACAAGACTTGGAGCTTACGCCGCTACACCGCTCCAGTACGAGATACGGATTAGTGCTCTACTCGTATGTCGAAAGTTTTCAAATTGCTGTTGAGGCTTCCAAACAGTCTTAACGACTATCATCTATTGATTACAATTTCAAAAAGTTATAGTCTGCTGCAGTGCTCACTACATAACCTTGGAATGAACTTTACTATGGAAATAATATGAAAAATGAATTTGAACGGTATCGTGGGACGTTAGTGGCACCTAATATACTGGTTGTAGTCACGTATGGAAAGAGACACGGAAGAATAAATGTAAAAGCAAGTGATGTGCAATACTAGAGGAGGTGCCAATACGTTATCAGTTTTCAAGTAGAGCTATTTCAAAGTCTTTCCTCAAAAGCCCATGTCATAACACTCTGAATTATTTTTAGCCTTTTATAGACTTTGTTTTCTAGGATTCCAAAAGTAGCATTTAAATATTGGCCGAAATCAGTTGACGAGATAAATATCAGCTATATAGCAGGTCAGGAGCGTCTTTTCGTTCGAAAAGCGAACCAAACAGCTGCGACACTAAATTGGGAATAACCGAAATTAATCTCCAGGAAACTGTTGGGTTCAAAGGGTATTAGATCGGAAATGGGTCATTTAGTACGAGCTCTAGGCTAGGAGTAAAATTAAATGGCCTTTCAAAGACGGATAAGAATATAGATGTGAGTATATCCATACCAACCCACGCTATTTAAAAAGTAAAACTTTAGTAATAAAAAAATAACACATATTTTACCTTACTGAAATAGCATCCCTTGACTCCAACTGTCGTCGACGATTGATTGATACCGCGCACACATGCACGCGCAGTACTTACACACACAGCCGGTCATACGTCTCTGCCAAGATAACGCCCCAGGTAGGTTATCACGCGTTTTTGTTTGGTATGTGACAAAGGGAAAATTGATAATTCATCAACGGGCCCTTTGTAACCGAGCTATATTTGATAGGTTATTTTGAAGTACCATCTTTTTTCACTGTCGTGCGTAATGAATAGGACATAATGGCATGAAAACAATGAGTTTGTACAATCTACTTGAAAACAGAAATAAAATTCGTCCCACTTCTGGTATTCGTTTCTAATTGTTTTATGTGCTCATATTATATAAAGAAAGTGGATAAAGGTAAGTAAGTATTAATTAAGTTCTTCAGTACAATTATGTTAAATACTGTCTACATTTTGTAGCGAAGTAGTTGCTTGTATTAATTTGACATATTTATGGTTGTAAATCTTTTTCTTGTAGGTACATTTTTTTTCTTTAAAAATGTGTAGCTATAGTAAACGTGATTTATTAAGTTGCGATTTGTTGCACAGAAAAAACACGAAGGTTTTTATAAAACTTTGGTTTTATAAACTAAGTGTCAATAACATTTCCATACTTACTCAAACCTTATTTCTGATATTAACTAAGATATTATGTTGTGGGAACAGCTAATCTTTCATTCATCATCATTGTTACTTTTTTGGCCCCGTGTTAGACGTGGCTCTGGATTTTTGCATGAACAGGCTTATAGTCACAGTTTAGAATGTTAAATTGGTGCGGGATGACAGATTTCACAAGCTTTAGAGACCACCCATACAGAGTAAACAACGTCACACAAATGTTGAAATAGGGGGATTGCACATTAATGGTCTGGAATATTATCCGGGGCGCAGTTCGCGCAGCGTTTGTATCATGGTCGGATTAACCGCGTCGTCAGCGAGCACCTGCCGCGGAGATGAATGCAGGCGGCCGACGCGAGCGACACCTGTCCCGCGAGAGATAATACGCTACTTATTCGCCAGTGAAATATGACACTCTTCGTGAGGAATTATCAAGAGAAATACCTACTCGTAGCGACGTGTCTCCTGCAAACATTAAGAAAGTTTTAAATAGGGTAAGCGCGTTGATACGAGTTGAAATTGAGTTCAAGATTAACGTAAATATTTGATGTGCAAAAGCCTTGAAATGTTTTTAACCCTCTTGTGTATTAAGTAAGTTTATTATGCTGAATCATTTTTCTGATGCGCGATATTTCGAGACTATAATTTAGGTATAAGCTTAAATAATGTTCGATCTTTAGTGGCCTGCGTAATAAAAATAAGGTGAAACCACCATATACATACTTATATGTATATGTTTTACAGAAATATGATATTGACTCATTTATGTCACTAAAGCTTAAAGCTTTTGCTATACTGGGTTTAGTACATAATGTATCTGTTTCATGACATGGAAATTCCAAGAGTATGGTAAGAGTGCCTTAGGTTTACTTGTTCTATCCTCTAGGGTAACTAAGTTTTGTTCTTGCGGTCGATTCATTAGAAAGCTATTCATCCGACCCATTAAAGCTTCTCGCACGGCATTAGCTGTTTCATACTTAATGGAGGAATAAATATATTCTTGTGTGTTCACTCTCAAACCTGAACTTTTAACGACTTCTGTTTTTTATTCCTCAACAAAGGGCATAAATAGGTCTGCAAGTCATTTGTGAAGTTGGTGAGTTTCATTTATTTATTTCGTAAAGTACATATGTATAGACTATTTTATCATTGGACAGTAATAACTGAGGGAAAACAGGCTGTAGTTAAGTACAGAATAGTACTTACTTTTGTGTAAATCATTTATATTCTATTACCCCTAATGATAATATCATTTTAATAGACATGTGTGTTTTGTCCTATTCAGAGACTATTTAAGGTAGGTACTAACTTTAACGGCCACTAAATAGTGATTTTGATACTTATTAGCTGTTTCGTTTGTTTATATCCTCTTTATGTGTGGTGGTAAAATTAGCTTGAGGTCTCCGAAGTCACGGTATTCCACTAATGTGATGGCATCTTGTAGACGAAGATGAGGCCCTAAATGATATTAGGAACAATTTGTTGGAATTTTGCAGCTTACCTAATGAAATCAACTGTACATTATTCACTATTCAAGAATAAGTACGATTAAGTTACTTTCAGGGAGAAACGCATTAGCGATGAAACTAAATACAAACTTAGTCTTATATATGTATGTATGTCAGGAATTAGATGGCATTGGGTTGTATGGACCATTTTATATTTGTTAGGTATCTACGGCATGGCTTTTTTATATTCGTGCCATAAAAGGTTTCGTTTATATTTTGAAACAAAAATATTCTCCCAATAACTTTATATTCCAAAAGGGGTAAACTATTAAATACGCAAGAGGAAATATATTTATCGGAAAATAAATCGAACACAAGGTCCGGCGAGAAGTTTCTAACTTGACAAATGCAAAATCCGTTTGAACGCGCAAATAGAACAGTATGCCGTATGCAGTTAGCTGAACACAAACTTTTCGCTTTGTAAGGAAAGTATTCAGTTCAACTGTGCGGCTGCCTACCCAATATCCGTCAGACGTGAATATCGCATCGTGTGTGTATTCAGGCAGCGAGCGACCGCGTCGTGCGATAGTTGCTTTCACAACTACAGACGATAGCGAAACTCCCGCCGGAGTGCATTGTGGCTTGGCTGCTGCTCTATTTCCATCACAACGCATAAAGATTATTTTAACGTGTTTTAATGCTTTTATACTTCTATTTGCACATATTTAACGATGCTCCGAAAATACATAAGTCCTCAATGAGGCGAGTCGGTTCGTTAGCTAAATTTGCGCGTGAAGCTGTGTTTACGGGTTGCCCTCAAAACCAGTTGTTAAGTTAGTTCCTCACAACCTCTGGAATAAACACATGTCGTAGCCACTACTGCTAACAAGCTTAGTCGCAAGTTCAGCTTCCAAGAAACTTTGTTAATTGTAAATTATTAATGTCATGAATGATTTTCTTGAATTTAACTTACCTATAAGATTATTTTTGGCTTGTCCTGATTTCAGCCGAACGGAATAATTTTTGCAACCCCTATCAGTAAACACTGGAAAATTATCTCCTAAATAAATACATATTGTGAATTTTAATAAATGCGGCAAACGGGTACAAATATCTACACGAAAAATTTCCACAACAATTTCCTTTATTATCACAAGGGGAAATTTTTGGAGCACATAATTAACTCACTAGCGCAAGATTGAAATTTTTGTGCTAGCGCAAAGGAGTTAGGGTTAAGAATTTTCTACAAGTCTCAGCAAACTCTCGGGACTAATTACTTTGTTATATGGCAAAACTTTTGGGTCAACGGGAATTTACTTTCTTTATACAGACTTAATTATCCGGCAATATTGGGTTTATAATCGATCGCTTAAGGCTTTTAACTACTTATTGTCAATTATGAAATATCAATCGATTTCGTTTTGGAGTATAAATTTAATTGGATTCCTGGCAACGAAATAAATAATTTTGTGACTTTGTAATAACGATGAGAATCCGATTGAAGCTGTTTATGACGAATGACTACCTAAGCAAGTACTAATAAATATTTGTATAAAATAAAATAGCCGTAATATGAAAATCAATTTTGACGAAATTCTATAATTCCAAAAAACTTTTTCAATGCAATCAGTTTCTCTTGTCATTCTATAAAAAAGCAATAAATTATAAATGTTTAGCAAAGTAATTTTAGCATAAGATAAAAATTATACATATATTATGATAGGCTTGAATGAGACCAAAACAAAGAGGTAAAATCTAACCGAAAATATATTGCTTGTTTCTCTAACTCGTTAATTCAGAGCCCGTTGAAGTCGACAGGCGATACCATTTGGAAATGAACGTTTGGTGACTCGCCATGTTTCTTTTTCCTCGATATTAAATAACAAATGGAAACATTTTCCCTTTTGTATCTATTTATCTTCAACAATTCAACATCATGAATGTAACGAATCGTGAAAGTATTTGATTTATCAGCAAGGCATCTGCTGCAAGTCTCGATTATTTATTTAGTACCTAAATTAAAAACGCTACTAAATCAATTTCTATGGGAATAGCACTGCTAGTGTTATAGGTAGTTCCGTAACTCAACATTCATATACGAGTATGTATGTATTATAGTTCGCTTTTTTATTATAATATGCATTTTATTTTTAAAGTACTGATAGTAGGTACAATAAAAAAACCTCCATAATCTTCATTTCTATACTTATTACTAATTTACTTATCTATACTTACTAATATTATAAAGCTGAAGAGTTTGTTAGTTTGGTTGAACGTGATAATCTCAGGAACTACGTTTTCGAATTGAAAAATTATTTTTGTGTTCAATAGTCCGTTTACCGAGGAAGGCTATAGGCTATATAATATCTCTTCTGGTTAACTCACAATAACTACTTTTATGTCCAAGATTTCATACATACGAGTACATACATGTACTTACGCGGATGACGCCGTATTAATAGCACCTACACCACCTGAGCTGCAAACACTAGTCACAGTTATGAAAGATGATTGCATGAAGAAAGGGTTACATTTGAGTGTGAACAAGATCAAAGTGATGGTATTTGAAAGAAATGAATCGAGAACTACTGCAAGGGTAGTGGTAGATGATGTAGTGCTGGAACAAGTGGATGAGTTTGTATATCTTGGATGCGCTTTTAG
>DWGJ01002407.1:0-15898 GCA_018246895.1 Aspitha aspitha aspitha | reverse complement strand
TTTAATTTTCAAATAGCTACCCTGTAAAAATGTGGATTTTGGATTGTGCGAGTATTCATGAAAAGCAGCGATATATCGTCACACCAAGTTCCTAACGGGGTGCAGAGAGCAGCGAGTGCCAAATATCTCTGTCCTTACATACGGCAGGTATGAAAGGTAGTTAAAACATTCATACATACATATCGTCACGCCAGGTCCCTAAAGGGGTAGGCAGCAAGCAGAGTGGCAAATATCTCTGTCCTTACAAACCTGCCGTGCTTCATCTACATTCATCACTCTCTTCATGCATATACACCGGTTTCGGAGACTCTTGACTCCCCCATCAGCCAATTTTCAAATATGTTAAAATCACGTGTCACGATGTTCGTTTGCGACAATCTCCGAAACCACTGAACCGATTACAATGAAATTTTGCACGTATCTATTGTTGATGTATTGTAATGATCTCATTTTTTATTACAAAGTCAATGTTTTCTTTGTAGGACTACGCTTAGTAGGACGAACATCGTGCTACGGAATTTTTGGGTTATTATAACCTTATTTTAATTGATCCACAACGCGTGTTCGGGTTTACTAGTTAATTATAATTCCTAGTTAAGATCCACTCGAAAAGATTCTGTTGTTGTAACAATTTATACAAATTCAATAATTGAATATCAAACGTTTAAATAATAACTCGGATTTATCTTCAATTTCCGCTAAAATTGTTTCTTGTTTCTTCACTGCCAACAAACCAGAACATACCTGGAAACCTTCAAATGTGTTCTATCTTCGCCGTATGGACCTTTCCTCGCGAGACCAAAGTCTCCGATCTTAGGCATCGTACACTGATCCAGGAGGATGTTGGCTGGCTTTATGTCACCGTGAATCAATGGTGTGCCCTCCATTGTATGTAAGTATTGAAGACCTCTGAAACATATGTGTGGCTTTTGTTATAAATATATCAGATTTATTACGGTTTAGCTATAAGACGATTTCCTTCTCACTATGAGAAGAGACCCGGTCCAGCAGTGGACCAAAAACGGGTCGAACAACATAAGACGATTTATTTACAAATATATATGCAACAGACAGTTCAAAAGAATGAAAGAAAATGTTCATTTCAAATACACCAAAAAAATACTAATACATTATTTGTTCTTATTTTGATAAAATGTTATTATCATATCGTGATATTTTAATATAACAAATAAATATTTATTACCTAGCAACACCGTGGGCTATATTGAACCGCTGGGCCCAAGTAAGCGGTGGATGAAGAGTTTTGCCTCTCAACCTCTGCTCTAGCGAACCACCAGCCATCAATTGATATACTAAACACGCTTCAGGCCCTGAAATTTATTTTATGTTTTATACATGCTAAGGTTTAACTTTATAATTTGCTGTGTATGACACGTTTGCGCGTGCGTGGGTGCGTGCGTACATGCCAACGTGCGTGCATGCTAGCGCTGCGTGCATGCTAACGTGCGTGAATGCTAGCGGTGCGTGCGTATGCGCGTGCGCGTTTGTGAACACGAGCGCATTTGGACGCTTCATAATTCTAAGGACGCGTTAAAAACGGACTTTTAAAGAGTCACCTCCCAAACTGTATCCATATAGAGGCAGGATGTTGTCGTGTCTGTACTGGTTGAGGCACATCTCCCTGATCAGCTCCCTGTTCTTGCCGTCATTGTCGCGCAGCAACTTTTTCACTGCCACCGGCAGCAGCTTCCATTCCCCTGAAGATACATACATATATACATACATAGATACATCGTCACGCCAGGTCCCTAACGGGGTAGGCAGAAAGCAGCGAGTGCCTAATATCTCCGTTCTTACAAACCTGCCTTGCTTCATCTACATTCATCACTCTCTTCATGCGTACACGCCGGTTTCGGAGGCTCTTGAAGATACCGACACAATAATTGAGTGATCAGGGTTTTATTCCAACCGAGGACAAACAACAGTTTAACAGAATTATTGACATAAGCATAATATAGTAAGCATACCTATATATAGGATTACTAGCTTTCTGGTACTATATCACAAACTTTTAATCGCCTTATTTAGAATCAAATCCAGGTCAATAACTCGATTTCTTTTTTATCTTGTTTACATTCCAGATGTCGTTATCAATACACACTAGCGGGTAAGCTTCATGGGTTACAGATAAAGAATCCTGACCAGCAGTCTCACTTACTTAAATAAATAAATGATATCTTACCTTTAAAGACCTGTCCGAAGCCGCCCTTTCCGAGCAGATTGCTTTCACTCCAGTTGTTGGTGGCCTCCCTCAGCTCCTCATACCGAAGCATGGGTATAGCTGACGCTTGCTGAAGTATCTCCTTGTTTAACTCTTCCACTCGACTTTCCTCTGTCGATGTAGTATTCTGTCATGAAACCGAGATAAAATTGAATACAAGAAAAACCTTTTAACATGGGCCTACTTAATGGAGATTCTAATTAGACATTTAATTTTAATTTACAACCAGACACGGAGCAAACAAATGACAAATGGGTTTGAGGGCACAGACACATTGGTGCAACTTCATACCCCTTTGAGAACATTTTGGTGAACTCCTAAGATCTGTTTTCTCAGGATGCTTCACTTCACTGTTATGAAGAGTATACAATCTTGAGACACACATAACTTTAGAAAATTATAAGAATGCAGATTTTTACCCCAGACCAGAGTAAAATTGTGTAACAGAAAAATTATGTACAACTGACCACTATACATTGCAATACAAGACATTATTCAAAGATTCAATAATAATTCATGATTCAAAACACAGTTCAACGATTCATTATGACCTATCGAAATACTATTACTGGTGTGCTATTGCAATAATAGCCACAATGAACCTCCTATGCATGTACATTCCAAGAAAGATATTTGCAACTTTTTCCTCATTCATATAGAATGTACTTCACATACAATAAATGAATGACTAACGCATTTCGTAGAAACTATGCTTGAACCCAATTTGTTTGTGTGCAATACGTTAAATAATACTACAATCGGTAGTGATTGATGCTATGTTGAGTCAGCCGTACCCTAGCACATTTGCATCCAATAAAATATAAAAGAATGACTAATGCCAATGAAACATTAACGAGATTACAATGGAAACAAGTTGATCGTAATCTGTTTGTCAGAATCCTTTAAGGATTAATTGAAGGAATGACAAATTCTATTTACTAACTTATATAGAAAAAGAGAGACCAAATATTAGTTCTGCATGAGAATCATACTAACAACTTCAGTCATATCTAGACCACTGGGCCTATTAAGAGTATGATTATACTTATAATATTTATTATGAACTAGCTTTGTTCACAGCTTCGCCTGCGTGGAAATCAATATTTTCCCATTTTTGCAACATTTGTCATTGTTGCTCCACTCCTATTTGTCATAGCGTGATGTTATATAGCCTTACTCAATATGTGGACTATTCAACATAAAAATAATTGTTCAGTAGTTCCTGAGATTAGCGCGTTCAACCAAACAAACTCTTCAGCTTTATAATATTAAGTATTGATTTGTATAGTATAGCGGGTGTATAAGTACATTAAGTATTATATATTATTCTTTAGGTCTACCAACACCATGACCATTCTCAACCAGAACTAATACAAGACAATACAAGTAGTGGATTGTAGTGACAACTAAAGGTAAACCATTTCCCACTTACTGCAAAACAACTTAATCATTATGGTGAAAAAAAAAATCATACCCTTGTGGAATCATTATTAGTTTCATTTGCAGTTGATTTGAAATTGTTAGCATTACTCGATGTTGGCAACTGGATACCCTGAAAATTTATAGGAAATCCCATTAGTTTTCTAAGACCAATTTTAAATGAGTAATCTTAAATTAGTCTTAGATCTTAGACTAAATCAACGAGAATGGGAATTTTAAGCATACATCAATGTTTATATATTGTCTTCAACATAAAGCAATTGCGAGCCTATCTTAGGATTGTACACAGCCTTAGATATATTTTAAAGGAACCACAAAGATTGAATGTGATAAAAATTATTACCTTTTCCATTAATCTAACAGGAAGCGGCAGTGATGAAGAACTGACAGTTGTCAATTTTTGGATCTTGTTTCTGTGGTAGTTTACTGTCAAACAAAATACACCACAATCATTGAAAGTGCAACAGTACTTCTATTATCTATATGTAAAAAAAGTCTTTTTGTTTCATACACTAAGCAGCTTTTAAAGAGGGATTTTTTTCATTCCGAAATTAGAGAGGTAAGTTACAGCATGCTCTCTGCCTACCCCGTTAGGGACCTGCATTACAATATGTATATATGTAAGTTACAGCATGGGTTGCCAGTGTTGGAACATAAATTAACTCATTCACATTTTCCCCTTAATTATTTTTTCATTTAGTACAAACATTGCAACACTTACCATCATTTTTATCACTCGCTCTCTCTTTCATGCCATTATTGCTGTCCTGCTTGTTCAGCAGTTTATGAAACCTACTATCAACTACCGGTGTGAGACACCGCAACGCTGGGATGTGTTTCATTCGATAGAATAAGATAAATAGCTCCTCGACCCTGTGATTCAACTGACCCCATCTTGTAAACAGTTGGCTTGTTGGTGATATTGATTGACGACGCGCCACTTGCTCTATTTCCTGGAAAATATGAAGAGTTCTAAAAGTAGTAATATTCAATTCAAAGACCAATATATGAGCTCTCTCAAGTGAGTTCAAAAGCTTGACTCGCAGGTCTGTTTCTGGATTATCAGACCAATTATGGATGATAAATAATGTAATAAATCTTATATATTATTATGCTTCATATATATAGTTCTACTATGTAATAATTTATGAAAAATAGCTTTGAATGTAAGTATGAAAAATAAAGTAAGGTGACAGAATAGTATTGATAATATACATAATCTCAAGAATAATATACAAAAATTTGCCCGAAAATCACATTGACCAGTTTGACACACATACCATAGAAAGTATGAGAGACAATAATGGACTAAGTTATGGGGCCTACACTGACTGACCCTAATAAAACTGGTTTTTTCTGTTTAATGATAGTTACCTCGGGTCAGCCAATGAAACAAAACCAATCTTGAATTGGATTTTTGGGCGCCCAGGGTTTTAATGTTAAGTTGTAAATTAAATTGTGTAGATACTTCAAATGTCAATATTTTTATTTTGAGTATTAAAACAAAAAATAAACATTTATAATTGTTTAATTCTCACACATCAACTGGATAAAAAGGTCATTCAAGCATTATTTTCCGTATCTTAAAAATTGTTATAAAGTGAACGCACACTTGTTATTTTTTAAAATTATAATTTATGTTTAACGTTTGTAATTAAACCAAAATATATTATAGAAGAAAAGTAGATAAAAAAACCTGCCGCAAACGATAAAGATTCGCGTGATGTAAGAATGGGAAAGCCATAGAATAAGTATTCTGAGGTTTACGCTTTTGGGAAAACCCAGTCTTGACCAAAATGTATGTAATATACATATGTACAATAAAATTATACTCACGTTTACGTCGAAAGGCGAATATTTCATATGAACACCAGCCAGATCTTTCCAATCATCGTCGTTATCAAGCAGTCTACACAATTCCTTGTTTATCTCATACGGTAATTCGTAAATATACATTTTTGTTTATGTGAGGATACACGCACTGTTTAAATTTCCATCGCTATATAAGTTTATTTAGACATTTGACGTTAGATGTCACTTAGTTGATCAGTTGTAGTTTGACATTTACAAACTTACAACTGACGTTTTTTTTTTTTTTCTGTGTCGCGATGGCTTCTCGGTCTTGTGACCATTTTGCCAATGACAAACAACTGACGTTGGATATAAGTTTACCATCAACGCCTTTTTTTCCTAAACATTACAGTATGTTGTAGATATGTACATACAATACAAAAAATAATTCAAATTTAAATTACACTGAGATAATTAAGCCGAAGCGGGTCTTATCAATTTACCGATCGAGTTGAATAAATATATGTACCCATTTATGTGCATATGTGAGGCAGTAATCCCTAGATTTAGTTTTCACTAGATCTTTAGATTTAACTCCGATTCAACTACTTGTACATTGTAGTGATCATGTAAACAAGGCAAGCAAATCTAATTCCGTTCTTATCAACATGTAATCTTCCGTATATAATTGTAACGTATGCGTTACTTAATAGTTTAATTAATATTTGTACTTCTATCTATGACATTGTACACTCAATCAAAGCCTGTCCTGCTCGAATGATTATATTGTATTTGAATACATTGTATTATAGAAACTTGATAAATATAATATATGCCATTACAACTTTCTTTTATAATTCAACAGCTAGTAAACGTATGGAAAATATGTAATGTTCTCTGTCTCCAATGTCAATTTATGAACGAAATTAATCGTAAATAATATCACTAGATTACAACGATTACTTACATTTGTTATCGTTATATATTTGTTTCCGCATAGTTGATTAACTGTATTTTATTACTATACGAGTTATATCACCAAATATATTTTGGCGACTTGTGCACAATATTTGATTCAAGATTTTACTTGTTAATTCGGCCGTATGGGAAAAGGAATTATGCTACACTATTTATACTTTTTTATTTCATGATAAATAGTTTCGTATTTTGATTATTTCCACAGTACCTATATTTGATACATCTACCGCTTTGAAAAAATTAGAAATGACAAAAGGCGGGAATTTAAAATGTGGATTGTGTTATAAAAGAGGACATGATTCGTTAGATGTCCCATTGAGAATTCTTAATTCAAATACTAAGTTTCGATTACTAGATACTAAGATCTTTTACACTACATTTCTAAAGGCACTGAAATATTGATAAAATACATCTACCGAAGTAAAAATCTAACGGAAATAAAAAATAATGTATTTATCGGGTATTTCATTATCAATGTAATATTAATTAAAATGACATTTCTTTAAAATCTGAATTATCTTGATCGATTATTCTCGTCTCGATTAACTTTTTGTACCAAAAAGCCGATTTCCTGGGCTTCCTTGTTCTGTGTTCATCTTCGTAATCGACTTCAAATAGCCCGAATTTTGTCCTGCAAAATGTAATGACACTTCAATGTTATGATATTGATTTAACATATGAGATGCAACGTTTGGTATAGGAAGTGACAGATTAAAATGTATTAAACAATAATATTCAGGACAACTGTTTAATGAGGGAACCAGTGGTTCAGTGGTTACGAAGATTAGTGCAAACGAACATTGTGACACGGGATTTTTATATACATAAGGATTTTCATTTTCATCACATAAATATCTGTCATGGGGGGAAATCGAATAGCTTGGCCGTTATTCTCACTAGCCACAAAACCATCGGGACAATAAACATTGCTACCAACATACCTGTAACCGTATGCCCACTCGAAGTTGTCCATCAAACTCCACGCAGTATAGCACATAACATTACATTTATCCTTTTCAACTGCGTCCAGTATCGCGTTCAAGTATTTCGTATAGTAGATTATTCTTTTATCGTCTTCCAACCCTCCGGCGGTACTGAAACCGTTCTCACTTATCATTATTGGCGGGTTATTGCACGTTTCCTTAACCCAGTTCAAAGCTTTCCGTATGCCTTCCGGCACTACCTGTAAAATAAAAATGGCGGCAATTTCATACAACCGGAAGTGATCGAAAGTTATGTACTTTCTTCCTTTACAGATTAGGCAATTGTATAAAAAATCAAATACATAGTAATGTAATTAAATAGCATGAATACTTTTAAATTCTTACCGTTACGTGAACGGCATTACTTTTTTCATAGTCCAACATCGTAGTATACGCACCGATGTCATCGTCATATGAAGGCACGGGGTACATTCCTTTTTCGAATTTGTCTCTGGAGTAAAATTTTGAAGAATAATGGTTGAAACCAAAAAAATCACTGGTGCCTGAAAAAATTAAAAAGATAAAACGTTATATTGTTCTCTGCTTTTTATCGTTATTAAGTTGTTTATTCTGCTCGTCATTAATAATAAGTACGTACAACTCTTAATTTTAAAAAATCATCGTGACATGAATTTATTTCACATAGTTTTAGACAACCACGAGGGTAGTAATTATGGTATTATTTATTATATATTATTGTATTATATTATCTTATTGTATTTAAATTAATTTTGTGCATTTTAGAATTACCAGAAATTCAATATGACATTTACTTAAGATTTTAAACAATACATAGGTATATATAGGAAATGATCGGTTTGTTCTACGAAGCATTTCTCAATGAATTTCTTAACGTGCAACTTTATAACACTGGCACATAATCACAAAAAACCAAAAATCTCGTTTGAACTAAAAAAGATATCCACCTTTAACATATTCAATTTCTTTCGCCGTAAATTCCGGCAGCCTGCTCCTCATAAATCCTTGAGCTGTACTCTTTTCCCGAACGATGCGCACAACGCTATCGGGGAATCCGCCTTTGGATGAGAAAATTGGATGACTGTAGAGACCAACTTCGAAATCCATCGCGTCCTTCCCAGCTTGTACGTCGGACGGAGAATCAGTGATACCTTCGCGGTAGTCGGTTGCTATTGTTATTCCGCAAATACCTGAAAAAAAACTAAATTTCTACATTTGACATTTGCAAGTTTATATTTATTACAATGCTGTATTTATGTATGATAAGCAGAGAGCACGCATGTGTTTGTACATGATCTTCAAAAACGTTCGAAATTAAAAATTCGCGGTAAAATTGCGAGGAAAGTGACGTATCAGCTATGCACCGATTAATTAAATTATCATTTGGTGACTTTCAATTCATCCATTTTGTACATTTCCTAATAAATAAAAAATAGAAATAAAATAATCTATTCGATATCGTTTACAAAAGAGTACACTACATTTACTACAAATATAACTCAATATACTTATGTATATTACGTTGTTCAATTACAACTACCCATGTATTTTTAAGAATTAATTATAAGGAAAAAATAAATTAATTTTTATAAATCAAAGAACCACTTACTATGCTACGTCTAAAAATCTACCTTTAAATATTGCTTCAAGTTTATTTTCATTTAGTTGTTATGTTAATTCTTACCCTTTTGTTTTTCTCTAAACTCTTTATCATAAACATGCCAAGCCCTGGCATGTGCCAGAACCAGATGTTTGACTGCCAAGTAATCCCCGATACCTCTCGAATTTATGCCAGGAGCGAACCTGGTCTGCCCGTACCCGTATATTGCTATTTGTTTAGGCTCATTTATTGTTATCCAGGTCTTCACTCTATCCCCAAAAAGTTGATACATAGTTCTCGCGTAATCTTCGAACCAATCCACGATGAGGGGAGTAGCCCAGCCGCCCAAATCCTGAAGGTTTTGCGGGAGATCCCAGTGATATAAAGTCACAACTGGCTCTATGTTATTCGCCATTAGCTCATTTATGATATTGTTATAATACGCAACGCCCGCTTCGCTTATTTTGTTCGGGAAAGCAGTTGGCAGTATTCTCGGCCAGGATATTGAGAATCTGTAGAAATGAACGCCCAGGAATTTGAGCATTTCCATGTCGCGTTTATAGTACTCATAGGATTTGCAGGCGTCATCGCCGGTCGTGTTATCTTGGATCTTTGATGGCGTATGACAGAACTGGTCCCACATGCTTGGTGCTTTGTCTAGAAATCATAAATGCAAGTTTAGTCATTGAATATCCATATATGTGCATAAGTATCTTCTCGAAGAATTAGTAAGATCTAGTATTAATATATGATTTTGCTAATGACTTACCTGAAGCATTCCATCCTCCTTCTATCTGGAATGCAGCAGTAGCAACCCCCAGCGTTAAGCCATCTGGTAATTTACGCATGTCGGAATTGCTGAAACAAATGAGGTTACAATTAAGAAATAAAATTGTGGTAAACGATTTTAAACTGAAGTATCCCATTGTCCAGAAAACAGGGAAAATTAAGTATAATAGAAAATATTAAATAATGAAATACACGTGTCGGCAACCACACCTCCCAAACCGCAAATAAAAAATTTAATAACAACTGCTTCGCTATAGAAATGTGGCAATGGTACCTAGTGCCGGCCCGGGAGAACAGGATACAAGTTCTACTAATTACAATAATATGCAATTATTTTTAAATGTAGGTATATAAAATATCCACTAAAGAATTAAATTAAGTACTTAAAATAGTGTTTTTTTAAAATATCAGTATGACTGTAGCTATCGTGAACTAGTCGCTACGTATTTTTAACAAGTATTTAATTGAATAAATTGAACGATAACCAAATTAATTTGTATTACAACCATCGAACACAATAAACGTCTTATTGTTATCATTCTATTATTGTAAGCGTTAATTATTAATTATAGACCTAATGTAAAGTGTATATTATTTTTATATTTGCTTACCTGTGCTTATATTTTAAGAGTGAAAATATAATGACAGTCGCAATAACTATTTTATAACCTAATTGTCCACAGTTGCACATTATCTCGCGCTATCCCATCACCTACCGATAGAACAACAATATTATAAACATTATGGGTACTATCTTATTTCCATAAATTGACGATTTTATTGCTAAAATAATAAATTAATAATATTATAGTTTAAAAAGTATACACTTTTCTTTTTACGTAGGTACTTATTAATGTCTTAAAAATTATACAATACGAACCAATTTAATCACAATTACAAACTCATTCGTTGTTCAAATGTGACACTTATTAAAATTTTTCGGGCGCCACTGAGAAATTTAAAATAACCACGATTGAACCATCTCCACTGCAATGGTGCGCGAACTTCTGCCTTTAAAATAGTAATTTTAATGACAGTTGATAAGAAATCCGGTCTTTAACACTTCTTATTTCCTCGACAGGTAACACAACCTAAGCCGTTGTGTTATCAATCACATATTTAAAGGGATGTATAATGAGATAATGGTTAGATAAGCTTTGTTCATGAACTAGTTATTGCATCCAAAGTCAATCTCGTTTACAGAGCAATAGAAATCTATTCGCTAAGTTACTCTGCAACAATATTATAAAATCTCACATTGAGACTATTAATATTGTGTTGGATACATGTATTTTTACGTCGTGCCTCCACCAGTACCTAGTCAGCCTCATATATATGTATTTATATGTCATATAGAGATTGCTGTTGTAACCTCATATTAAGGTAAAGATCGTAAATAGTTTATAAATCGTTTCGTACTAATAAATGAAGCAAAAATGTAGCTATGAAGTAACAGACAAAATAAACAGTTGATATTGATATACATTTTCGATTGTTGAAAATGCTTATCTAATTATTATTTTACAAGATAATACTTAGTTATAATCGCCATGAGAATTATCGACATATAGTACCTAAGTACTTATAATATGTATTTTTTTTATTATAAATTAAGTAATTAAGTTTTATTTTCTTTTTTCGACTCTATTGGTCTACTGCTGGACCGGGTCTCCGCTCATAGTGAGAGCGTTTAGGCCAGAGTCTACCACGTTGGCCAATTGCGGGCAGACTTAACATACTTCAAAACATTATACATTCCTATAAGATCCCTATGGCGTGCCAGGTTTTCCACAGGTTGTGTTAAATAAAACACTTTTACATAATTTCAAATGAAATACTTACAGATATCAATTATTTGCAGTTCCTCAGCGATGTTGTCATCAACTGAACACTACAATACCCCACAATGAACACTACCTATATATTTATTTTATCATACTCATTACCATAACGCTTCTATGTATTCAATTGTATACTGGATACCATTTATAATATCTGGTTGGTTTTCATGCACTGTTTATATAAAATACATATGATTTAAATATGAAAATATCTATGTTTTTGCAATACTGCATTAGCGGTTTCCGTTCTAGTATAGAAGTGTAATTTATGGACCTAGGTTACTAGTATGTATTGTATATAAATAAACATTATGTAATTACTGTTAGCTTGTTTCGCTGTAAGCGCTGCAAGCTTCTATATGTAAATAAATAAATAATATAAAGCGCTAACGCGGTCAAATGCTAGTCTATCATCAATACTTTTTAATATTATAAAGCTGAAGAGTTTGTTTTGTTGCAAGCGCTCATCTCCGGAACTACTGATTCGAATTGAAAAATTATTTTTGTGTTGAATAGTCCTTTTATTGAGGAAGGCTATAGGCTATATAACATCACGCTATAACTAATAGCAGTGGAGCAGCAACGAAAAAACGTTCCTTTATTTTTTAGTTCTCTGTAAATTTTTTACATTTTCCATAGCGCGACGTTCTTAGTTTTTTAATAGATTGTTCTCTAACTAACGCGGTTGAAACTGTAGGGCACAGCTAGTAATAAATAAAAAAATTCAGTTACTTTCCACCTGCGTATATTGTTCTGCGCACTCGATAAAGTATGATAGCAAGCTGTTAGTAAATGAAACTAAACGGCATATAAGAATGTGGGACTCGCAAATTCGTATTAATTGTGGTCTGACAACCGCGTAATGTTAGAACTTTGTGCCACTTCGCCAAGATCTACGTCTGCTATATACACATAGTAGGTACTTATGTCATAGAGAAATATACATAAAGCGGGGGAGCCATAGACAGCCCTGTGAGTGCGAGTGACCAACAAATAAAAAACAAAGAGATGATAATGACCTACCATATATTTATATTTGTCTAATCACACAAAACAAAAGAGACAGATTACCATTTCTACAGCCCTATCAGAGGTTGGTTACAGATTTCCAGAAGAGGTAGCAGCCATTCTTAAATTTTCATAAAAACAATAATTAATGATACGTAAACTTATGAAACTTTGAAATGACATTGTTGGACTGTTAGTTTAGTGATGCTGCTTAGTTGAAGTGCCGGAGATTGTGGATTCGATTCTCATCGAAGGCAAACATTTGGCTAGTGATGAACAAATAAATCTTTGTGAAAATCGCAGTTTTCCTCCCGATATTTCTTTCACGGTTATAGATACTAAGCGGTGGTTACTTTCAAACTTGTAACATTACAAAGATAGTCTTCATCTTGCAACAATACCTTTCATAATGAAAAGCATTTAAAAATATATGTAATGATGTAGAAACAGCTTTTCTAAAATGCTTTATTACGGAATATAAATTAAAATATGTACTTTATTTTAAAATAAGGTCAATTCGAATACCTAATATTCGAAGGAGCCACGTTGTATTTACACAAGTGGCATTTTCTTTTTTGTGCTTAACCAACGAATCGATTATAGGTGGTTGAATTGTGTCTAATATAAAATGAGTGTTACCTCAACCTATATATTCAATGGCAGATACCTTTATTTACATAGTTCTACACAATTATATAATGTTCTTGGTTAAATTAATACCTTTCACCATTGAATTTATCAAAGCAAATAAATACAATGATTAATTACGAAAGGATTATTGTTATTACGCGTTGTAAAATATATCACAATTATTCTATTTCTATTTATAAAAAAAAGTTACTAGATAAAAATATTTTGATGTTACCTTAAAAATATTATTGAATTTTTGTTAAATCGTTTCAATTTTTGAAATTCTGTAGGTTAAATTGTATTTAACTTTTTAAATAAAATCTTTTGTAACTGAATTTTAATTATAGCGCATAATTATAACTTTTCAATGTCGATAAGCGTATAATTTGTCCATTGCATAAAACAATGAACAGTACGCAGATCATTCTAAACAGATTTATAAAACGGATGAAACGGAACGAATCTATCGATACATTGTGTAATAACTTTTCTGTAAGTATAATGTGTGACCTCCTGTTAGGAAATCATCAAATTTACAATAAAATAGTGTGATTGCAGAGAAAAACGAACGGTTTCCATGCGAGGTACACTTACGCAGGAATTAGAACAAATATAGAAGACACTTGAACACACACGAAACCACATGAGCACAGGGCTGTACTTCCATATCGACGAGGATAATTACTTGCGACCAATTAATATATACAATACAATACAATATAATACAATTATTCTATAAAATTAATAAAGCTATAAATAGGATACACAGAGATTACGACATGGACAATATGCGGCCTTATCGCTAAAACGGCG
The DNA here is from genome assembly GCA_018246895.1 of Aspitha aspitha aspitha. NCBI lineage: Eukaryota > Metazoa > Arthropoda > Insecta > Lepidoptera > Hesperiidae > Aspitha > Aspitha aspitha. Next base: position 1,804 of record DWGJ01002407.1, on the reverse strand, counting down.
ATCTCTTCTAAGGGACTTCTTCTATACGAATAAAGAATTTGATTCTTTTGTTCATATCTATCTATTTCAGGTGTAAAAATGAAATATCGAAATGTTTGTACGCGCATAACTTGCAAACGACTGCACCAAATTGGATAAATATTTCTTTTAAGTGTTCGTTATTGTTAGGAGGTTTTCATAAAGAAAATATATATCAAAAGAAATAATAGCAAATATTTCAAAATGAAATAGGACAGCTAGATACGTTATGAATGTATAATTTTATTTTCTCACAAGCTCCATATTTTAAATTGTTTAGAAGAGTTAGCGAAACAACGGCCAACGCTAAAGAGTTAGCTTTGATTTGATTTAGGTTCGGCTCGAGAGCGCTTTGGTTCGATCCCGCCGCAATAACAGAATTCATAATTAACACATGAATCACAAAACTATGTATAATCGTTTCAATAATAACCTTAGGTTTAAAAATTTTTAGTAGTAGTCATTTCTATGAGAACAATTCAATACAAAGGGTAAGTTATAAAAAAGTTCGCTATCAGTACATGTAGACTTCTTGATACCCATTCAACACATTCATTTAGCCAAAAGTGAACCGTCTGAATTAATATAGTCAGCAAGTTTTGCCTTAAATGTGTTGAATGGGTGTACATCTTTTACGTGTGCTGGTAACATATTATAAAGGCGTGCTTCCTCTAAGGTAACCATTTTTTTACCATAGTTAGTCCTCACTTTAGGGAGAAATCTTAATTGCATAGTCTGTTTAGTTACCTTTTAAATAAATAATGAACATTAAAAGCTCGACAGTCCGCCCCTGCGCCCGAAGGCTGTATTCACAAGACCTACATCGCCGAACCGCAGCTCTGCAAGCCTCAGTCCAGGCCCGATCACCTATTGAAACAGATCCATCGTCAATATCGATTATTAATTATATTAAACATTATAATATTTGTTATAAATCAGCAGTGCATCAGGACTTGGAAGCAACAGTTTGTGAACGGTAAGAACTGAGATATATTTACACGACTACCCGCCTGTTCATTACATTTTTATTAATGACTAGCGGCCCGCCCCGGCTTTGCACGAGTATAAAACAGTAATTCTGCACTATTTAATGGATGTAGGAGCTTAAAAAATGGAGTAACTTCACCATGGATTATACCAACATGCTACATTTCTAACGGGATAGCCAGAGAGCATCGAATACCAAAAATATCCTTACAAGCGGTTTCGGAAACTCCCGTCGGCTAGTATCTGACTATTTGATTTTACGTTGTACAGTTCGAAAACATTTTGTATGTGAGCAAATAAATAAACTGCTTAAACGTTAGTTTAATTAAACTCCGTTGCATTGCTTAACTGTTTTTTTATAGAGAAATTTTAAGGAATGCTAAGTTAGTAAGAAATTACTTCACTTTATTACGTAAAAAGCTTACTTTTGTATATCGTCTCTTTCTCGCTACGCATATTCTAAATATGATAGAAAGGGACTTGCGTATAATATGTAACTGAAATCTTAGTATTTAGCTGCTTAGCCTAAACATTAAATCAAGATGCTATTTTTCAGGAATGCGAACGATTATATTACTTACTAGCTGTGCCCGCGGCTTCGTTCGCGTAGAAATCAACATAATAATACTGTATAGCTTTCCCTAATTAGGGTGCGTTTCCACCAGGGATGTACGAGGATGCGTAGCGAGGAATGTGTTTGTTAAGAACCAATAGGAGAGAAACCTCGCTCCTCTAAGCGAGCGTACTAAGCGACGCTAGGTAAATGAAGGGATCTTACCCTAGAGAACCTGTACCCGTT
>DWGJ01002406.1:0-15901 GCA_018246895.1 Aspitha aspitha aspitha | reverse complement strand
TCCTCTTCAATCACTCTATCTATTAAAAAAACCGCATCAAAATCCGTTGCGTAGTTTTAAAGATTTAAGCATACATACGGATATAGGGACAGAGAAAGCGACTTTGTTTTAAGTATGGATATGAAAACAAATTTCGAAACTTACATAATATCTACAATCGAAATCCGTTCCGTTATCATGTTTAATACCAGCACATTATCATTAATCGAAACATTTGATCGATGCGCTCAACTTATTCCAAATATTCGGTAATTTATCTCTCCATATCATACATGTTTGGTGCGAGGTGTTAATGATTGGGTATTTAATTATTAATTATAATTACGTATAATTATGAACACGTGTACACTTTTGAATGTGTGATTTTTTTGTCTTAGTTTCAGTTTATTTTTAGTGAATTATCCATTAATTCAGGTAAGGGTTGAAAGTTTACTTTTAAATGCGCTATAGGAGTTCAAATTGAAACGGACAACCGTTTTCTATCTAATTTACTACTTTATCGAGAATTGTATTAATTAACTTGAACAATGCAATGTTTGAACAATTTCGAAAGCATTCCATGTAGAACATATCTGAGGGATTTCGATGAAACCTATTTTTAATGTTTTAATGTTACCATTGATTCTAGGAATGCGTGAAGCTATATTATATTTGAGTTCGCTTATAAAATTTCTTACGACGTAGGTCGTACCTCTGTCTACCAGGTTAATGGCGATGTTTACCTGACGACCCAAATCCATGCTCCGCAGATACGATGGCTGTTACCTTAGTGGGTAAAGTGGTGATAATAGGGTTGGTGCTGGCCGTGGCCGGTGCTATGACAGCCGTCATAGTTCTGATCGTGAACCAAGAGGACCAGGGCATCGGCACCCCTACCCCGCCAACCACCGCGCCTACCTCCACCACGCCATCTACAACCAGCCCTTCAGACGACAGCGTGGCTGCTCGGAACTACCCTTACCAAGTCGGCGTCGGTATAGCTGATATGACCGGACCGTGCACCGAAATTACATTCGTAAGCGATCTTTATAAATGTACCTTTAACTGTGGTAAAATTAACTAAATGAATGATGATTGATGAATGATGAAATGAAAATGAATGATCTAGAATTTTCTTTATTTGAAGACACTAGTAAAGGAGTACGTAGCAGTCACAAGTGGCCGCTGCCGCCCATGGACATCTGCAACCGATTCTTAACAGGACTGATCCTGTCAGAAGTCGGGTGATCGACGCATCTGTGAAGTTGCGTTGACACTTTTGAGGACTAAGATGGTTGCCTCTGGTATACACATTTTACGTGGCATTACTTATGTCCTTCAGCTTCTTAAAATTTGATCAGTTTTCCGAGATAATACCAGCAATAGTAATGGTAATAAGTTCGTATTATCTCTCTCTTGCCTTAAAAACCTGACGTGACTCTTCTACATCTACCTCTTTTCATACATACACGCCGGTTTCGGAGATTTCTTGACTCCAGCCAGTAATTGGTCTTGTCTCGGTTGCTTTGATTGCCTCATAAACAATTTGCAGATGGGTTACGCGGAACTCGGTCAGACTGGCCGCGGGATCCATCTCCGACAGTACGCCAGAACATTCCTATTCGTTAAAGGAGACACGAGAATCGTGCTGGTCTCAGCTGAAGTCCAAGCCGTGGGCATTGCTGTGAGGCGAGAGGTGAGGATAAAAATAAATAAAATGGATAGGAACAATGATTCCCTGTCTTTTCTTAATCTTATCTTAGAAATGCAACGTTATCAGTAATCAGCCAAACAAAAACAGTGCAAAAATATCCAAATATTTTTAAATTGAGTCTAAGTTTCGCTGTTAGGAAACACTCTAAATCATTTTGGTAATTATTTTTACAGTTAATCACTTCTTCTCGGTATCGGTCTGAACGTATTAGAGACATGGTTGTTTAATTTACAGGTTGTAAAGAATCTGCAGGAGTTGTATGGTGATATATACAGCCTTAGGAATGTGATTATAATGGGTACGCACAGTCACAGCACTCCTGGCGGCCATCTTGTCGACTTCCTTCTAGATATTAGCATATTAGGCTTCTCTAGAGAAACCTACAACGCCTACGTCGATGGCATTACCAGGGTACGTTTATCGTGGTTTTTCCTATAGTTATATGCTCTGTTAAAGTACAGAATATGGTATGATTGTTTAATCTAACCGTAAATAGTGTACAGAGAGATAACCAGATAGGAAGATTAAAGTTATTGATTGACCTCAATAAAATGGTACGACATTGACAATTTAAAGTAGTATCACTAACACTTCTATATGAATCTGACATTTTTGGATACAGTTTAAAGACAAAGACATTTATTTGCACAAATATGGGTACATTTAAAGACGTAGAATTGTTAGTTAACTCCATATTTTGCCTTTTACGGCGTACAAATTTAAAACATTGTTAAACTATATTTACAATTACTTCATTATTTATTACCTAATTTTTAAGCTATAATAAACTTATATTCAAAATCGACCCAAACCCATTTCTTTAATGCGGCTTGTACCCAATGTTGTACATATTATATCAACGTCTCAAGTACAAGTTTAGTAGAACTTTTTAACACGGTGAAACAAATTGTAGCAGAAAGGAAAGTAAGCATAGTTGATGATGGAAAGTAAAGGGTAAATGATTAATTTCAGAGTGTAGTGCGAGCTCACGAAAACATCGTACCAGCTCGATTATTCTTCGGGAAGACACTAGTCTGGAACGCTCATATGAACCGCTCGCCCTATTCGTACGGATATAATCCTGCCGAAGAAAGAAGCCGGTATTTATTAAACATTCTTATTGGGGTTATTGGGGAAGTCATAACTAGCTGGGTATACGACCGTTAAAGTTCTGGTTTCTATAACGATAAGAAATATAACTAGGTCTTGGGATAGTCGTAATATGACTTTAAATTTAGGAATTGAATCGTGGATATAGACCCGATCAGCATTACTATCATTTTCATCGACATCAACAACAAACACCATTTCATAGTTCTACTGTAACTATCAGAATTAAAAGGCAAAAAGCATTTGATAAAATGAAACAGTTTAAAACAAAATCACCTATGTTAACCTAGATCTGCTATATCTTCAAAATAGTTTATTTCATAAGAACAAACTTCAGTTTCTAATCTATACCAATATTATATAGCTGAAAAGTTTATTTGGTTGAACGCGCTAATCTCAGGAACTATTGGTTCGAATTGAAAAATTATTTTTGTGTTAAATAGAACATTTATTGAGGAAGGCTATAGGCTATGTATCATCACGCTATGACTAATAGGAGTGGAGCAGCACAGAAAAATGTAGTAAAAACGGTAAAATATTGATTTCCACGCGGGCGAAGCTGCGGGCACAGCTAGTATCTAATATTTTTTTTACTACTTACCAAATAGACATTTAATACAAATATTTTGAATTTTGTTTAATATTTTATTATTGTGGACTGGCCATAACTTACGTTTTTTTATTACGGCAGAGATCAGGGTGGAGCGATACCCTCACCCGTCTCCGGCCACTCGTTGAAGTAAATACCGAAAAATACTCACTAGTCCTTGATCGCTTTTATAAAACACGATCACAACCATCTGCCTATTTCACATAGTTGCATATAAATGAACAATCAAGGCCCCAACACTATCGTGACTTCGAAATCCTATCATTTTGGCATAGGAATCGACAAGGACGGCCGTCAAAGCTTCGTAAACGAGAGAAATACCTCTCCATATCCCAGCCCTCGGTCTCCATAACAATAACAGCTTTGCAACAGAAAACGATAAATACGAGTAAATATAACAGTGTTAAAGATTAAATTATGGGTAAAAGATCACTCTAGTTCTAGTTAACGGTTATATACTATACTCCAAGCAGTGTGCGTTAACCTTGTTCGATCTACAATGATGACACTGATATGTTCTTCCGAAATAACAAAGGTGGTCTATGATACCGTGGTAACATAGGTATCAGCACCTACGTGAGTCTAACAGTAACTTTTTTCTTCAGTTTTTATTAGGCGTCTCTTTGCATGTACATATGTTTGCTAAATCCAGGAAAATGTGCTAAAAAGTCCAGAGGTGGTAATCGAGTTAGGGCAGTCCGTTTAGAATAGAGGGTACTACAGGAACGGATTTTAATTTGTCCAATCATATAGATACCTATTTACGTCCGCCATGGATTTGAACAAATTACTCCTGACTTATCTACAGATTTTAAAACTTTAATATATTGCTATGAACTCAGGATGAATATAGGAAAGTTACTATGTATAAATCATATAAAAAATTGACACTGAAGGACAATTTTATGGATTGTACTAAATTAAAATATAGCGCTGTGAGCGTTCAGCTTACAAAACCAGAGTGACGTATCAGTAGTTTTTGCAAAAGCGAATAGACCGCATTAATGTCGGGTGATAATAAGGCGCGATTTCCGTACAAAAGTTGGAATGGAGTCAGCGGCGCGAGCAAAAAGTTATCCCATCTGAACGCGATGACAAATGACGGAGCGCGCCCATAGAGACATCGGTGGAACATTAGTCTCACCAAAGTATGGTGGCGAGCAACAATTTGAAAATAGACACATTCATGAACAACGTACACAGTCGTGTACCTACTTTAAATGAATTTTCGGGTTGGCTTTTTAAATATAAAGTTTTTTTACACAAATCAGCGTTTTAACCTCTAACCAAATTCACAAATTGCTTTTAACGGGTGCTCTTGATCAACAAGCTTTGTCATTAATCTCATGTTTAATTGTATCAGTTTTTGTACTTCAATTTTTCAGTAAAAATATTTATGTATGTATGAATATGTACATATTTACGTATTTATTAGAAACTAGTCAGTGGGACAAAAATACCTCTAGTTTTGAAGTTACGCAGTGCTTTTATTCAATATCTGTACTTGTTGAGCAATATAGAATAGTTGATTTGAATTATTGTGTAATTCCTTTAATTTGAATACGTTACATACATACTGATGTCTGAGCAACGTTATTGAAATTGATGTAGGGCATTAACACATTATCATTACATCACAGTTTTTATATCGCATTTGTTTTTGCCTTGAAAAAATACGCATTGGGTCATTAATGCAAAAATGTCTCATAGAGATATTTTTTCTCCATTTCATTGAGCTATACTGTATTAATGATGTCCCTACGTAATGGACTCGTGAATTACATATAAATAGTTCTTCGTTAGATAGCTCCACTCAAGAGCTAGTTTAATTTTTCGCATTATGTCTTTCACTCGCTTATGTACGACATGTGACTGAAATGGCCGATTTGCTTTGCGATCATCCCAAGTTTTATGTGTCTCAGCGTGATTCACTAGGGATCCGCTTTTATTGAGATAGAGGGATATATTAGACATTTGTTATGTGAACGCTTTATTAAAAAACAATTGTAACTTATTCGAAACAAATTTTATCTATGCCAACTTTTTATATGGAAATTTATTTATAAAAACAAATAAGTTAAGCATTCAACAGCTTAAGGCAATAATGTATTGTTTACGCGGAATTCTGTTGCTTAAGAAAAATTAATTGAATATAGATTTTATGGACAAATCTCGAGCATCCCGCGCACTGGGCAAACTCTAGTACTAATAACAAAGATAATAATATTACTTGGGACATCTTGTATAGTGCCGCCTGATCCTGATATCCTGAAGGCTGATAAACAACATTTGTTTTCTAAATAGATCCTTGTAGGTATAGTTATCAACAAAGGAACCAATTAGAAATACTACTTTGTACCTATGACCTGGAGTGATGGTATGTATGTATGTAATATGTACATAAAAGTTATCTTTACATTCACACACAGAAGAAACAAGTCTCATTCTCATCACACAAATATGTATTTTGTTCTTAGTAGGAACGGAATCTACATCCTTAGGCTTCACAGTTAAATCCGGTAACCACTGGACCTAACGAGTTATAAAGAACAATAACATATTACAAACCTGCTCCTCAAAAGCATAACAATTCCTAAACTACGTACGTGGCGTATTAATCAATGCATGAAATTACTGAAGCGCGTATCAGTTAAAGCTAGCCAACCGAAACCGCGATGCAGACATGTTTTTATATAACTTCTGTCGCATAATGCTCGTAATTGTGTGAAAATTAAAGTGGGAATTATATATAAACACGATTACATACGTTCAATTAGGTACTTAGATTTTTTTCATTTCTTGCTTTTATAAACCACGCCACATGACGCGTAAATCTTTATCTGAAATGTAATAACGATTATTACATTTACAATCATCAGTCTTTAATCTCAGCTAGGTATTAGATATCCCCATACTCTAGGAGCTGTTCTAGGTATTTAATTTTATTACCAACAATATTTACTTATACTTTAAAGTTAGATGATGCACTTGACAAAAATATACCTAATTATTAAAAAAAACTTAATTTATATGCTATTCGTAGCTTACCAATAACTCTGGAAAGTATTTGAAATTAACTTCATCTTTTATAACAGCATACTATCAATTGTAGTGATCGAATGGTCGGCAATGTGAGTCATTATTAGCTAGAGATTGTAATAGCAAAAATTTTCCGCCAACGCGTCACAACAGCACGCGATTGTCGTGACATTGATAAAGATAAATCCTATCAGCAATGCCGTCTGGCTTGGAATCTGAAATTTGCAAAGGTTATTATATTTTCCAAGGACGTGTGTAAACAGGTTGATAAAAATGTAAGTGCGTAACAGATAACCTGCATCTTACTGGGCTGTGCCAGTCAGAATGTTGGTTTGAAATAATTGCCCAGCTAATTTACCGGAGCGGATGTAACCTTTGTGTCTTGGGAATAATGACTGTTTTGTAATGATAAGTTACGGAACGAGTGTTTATGGTGCTTGATGCAACAGATCGTTTGCCATTTGTACCCGGGACAGTGCTTCCCCTCAATACGTTACACTTTGATAAAAACGACCCATATTTTAAAGAAATTAATCTACAACAGATTCGTCGTTGTTATAACCGAAATTAAAGTAATAAAACATATTTTATTAGCTCCGAAATATCAAATAAATTAAATACCTTCGCGGTCGTCTGTGCAAAAAACAAAAGCTTACAATCCACACCGAAATATTTTCGCATGTCTTGGGAAATGTAGCGACAGAATGTATTTGACTATCCCTTTTACTATTACGCTAGAGATCTGGCACCTAAGTGAATAAAATACTCGTAGATGATGTTCCGTTCTTAATTTAGCATTACCTGTATCATTTATGGCTTTAATTCATAAACACCCTTCTACCTATACTATATTTTGCCTCGTTTCCTCCTGGCTAAAAGCACTACTATTGCGCATTAAAGCCTTCAGCAGTTTTGGCTTTAGCAAAGTAATAAACGAATGTTCAGTGACACTAATATCTGTAACCAAAATTGAACTAGATTCAAACATCTTTCTTGATAGAATTAATAATTAGTAGACACTTTATTTATACTGCTGAAAAATAATAAATTAATATATCGTTGCAATACAAACATGTGGTAATTAAAACTGTCATTATGTTGATCAAGAATTTTAGAAAGGAATTTTATCATTTCAATGTTGGTTATTCAAAGAAGGTATGTCTTAATAATTCACGTCGATGGAATAGCAGATTATGTTATCTATGTTACGATTAAAAGGCCTCTTTGGTTTCATAATTTGCATTCTAGTTACCATATAGTTTAGCATGATTAAATTAATATCTGATGAAAGCTATAATGATATATGGATAACTTGGATAACGATCGTAACCATTCCGATTCGCCAATAAGCCTTATACGGAACCTAACTCGGAAAATCATTGGAAATGTTATTTTAATATTGTTTTGGTTTTTTGCTTCTTACGTCAACTAATTTCGAAGAATATCTTAAAATGAAACTTAATTATTTTCAACAATAACCGAGCGACCGACAATAGAGTATGCAAGGAGATAGGAGTTATACATAAAAAATATTTAGTAGTAATATTAAGTAAAATAAACAAATGATGATCAAGAATTCCCTTGTCTTTAATATTTCAGTTTCAGTTTCCCGAAGATTTATAACGGAGTTCTCATATTTATGATTTAAACTACTTTGGGTAAGATTTTCCCGTGAGGGCCCCAGAATTTGGATCCCTTTATCTTAGGCTTGAGCTTCAATTACTTATTTATTATCAGGATATTAATATTAATAATACGAAATATTTATAGGCAAAGTTTAAGATGCTGGACCATCTAGAACCGAAAATGTTTACGTTATTGTCTTATGGAATCGTGATATCATAATTTACATATATTATAACATCTCACATCGTATAAAGTTCTTTTTTTTTTTTAGATCTTTACATTGGAAACTCGATTTCTTTGCTTTTCTTACCATGTTTCTATACTGCCGATATCAGTTTTAGTATTGTTCTGAAGCCTTGCTACTATTTTCGCTTTCCGAGGTAGTCATTTAAAAACCATCATGCTCATAAATTGTTTCGTAGCTTGAAATTGCACTGGTACATAATCATTGTAATAAAATATGGTGATACCATGTTGCGATCATAGTTTCACTGATGTACTTTGATACAGCTGTTTGCATGGCCCTTATAAATGCGACTGGTTATGTATTAATGATACTATGTAGTTAAACAAGAATTTAAAAAAACCAGTTTATATATTGAAGGAGAAAGATAAAAAGATTGGGTAGTACATAATTTGATTTATTGAACACCTTTTTCTGGATAACTATTATTGAACACATATTAGAACCTTATATAATGTATTAGGTACTTTATAAATACTTCACACAGCTCCTTTTTTGGTGACAGACCTTCAAAAGCTACTGATATGCCTTGGGAGAAACACTGGATCATTTGGAATTTTTATCCATTAAAATGCCTCTGGTGGTTGTTCCTGCTGCTATTTGGAGGATACCGGGATCTTTAAAGGAACGCATCAGTGTCTTCTCTCAACGCGGCACCCATTTCGGGATCATCTCAGGAAAAACCAGCGTCACAACCCAAGCCTTCTGGTGCTTACAAGGGTATACAGCCACACACACTGTCGTTTTTTGCTGGACTATCAGAGTTTCAACAGGAGCCGGTCGCAACCCCGTAAGACTCGTTTTAATAGCTTCTTCCGAAAGGCAGGAGTGCAGGAGATACTGTAGCTGTGTTCTGTTAAGAAGCCTTAGGGACAATATGCGTTATTCAATATTTGTAACAGGAATGAGCGTTGACTGTTAAGGAATGCCGATAGGCATTGAGTCCTCCAATTGTAAAAGTACTTAAATTATTCTATTAGTGATATTTAGTTTTGAGTTTGCCTTCGCTAAGTATATCATATTTATCAACATTGATTTTAACATTAAGAATTTATATAGAAAAATTAAAATCAAGACACTTTGTTTGTAAATCAACATGGCTGTTTGCTAAGATTACGTTAAGAGCCACCTGTATAAATGGAGGAATGTATGTACGCGTAGCCTATCTGCATTAGGTAGGTACACATTTACATCGACCTCGAACCAGTATCATATAAAAAGTGAATTAAGTAACTTCATTTGTAATAAAAGGGTGGTTGATAACGTCATTGTGTCAAGGCAGCTGCGATTTCCTATGGCATCACGGAGATTCAATCAGTCAATTGACGGTTTTCTTACCAATGCTTCTTAAATTGAGCCTAGATACGCGTCAACTTTACAAATGTGTGCTGTGTTGTGTTTAGCACACGCACACATGGATAAACATCGTACGATCGTCTTAACCAATGGGAAGGAGTGGCGCGGTGGGCTCGCCTCCCCACTACATCATCGGAATGTATGATTCTTAGACGGGCAGTGGGCACTGTTAAAAATAAACCTGTTCAGCAGGACACCCACATTACTGCATGGATTCTGAAGGCCATCGTCGAAATGTCAGACATTTCTTTTCATTGTATTTTAAAAAATATCCTACATTATTATTTGTATAAATTATGAATACGTTAAAAATTGTTATCATTTTGATTCAATTAGTGACCTTTAGATAGAGACCTCTGTATTAAAATATATTAATTAAAACGTGACTATTATACTTCGTGTGTGGTTTGAAGCAAAATTCCAATCACGAGTGGGCAAACATACGAATGCGCGTGCGCAGCGCGTGTAACACGATCACCCGCCGCGGGAGTGGCGTGACGTGACGTTCGGTATTTCTAGATACATTGCTGCAAACAGATCTATTTACCGTTGATTGCTATAAATTGGAGATATTTTTTTTTGTATACGTCAAGATCGACATCAAATGTTTCTAAGCGTGACGGCGGCATTACTATATGTTACCTAAATTCATGCAGAATACCTTATGTTGTCTTTTAAATAATAATGTAGTTACTTGAATTTTGCTTCAAATAAATCTATTATGAGTTTATTTTAATTTTGACCAGAAACGACACCTGACTATCTATTTTTTATTTGAATAATTTTCTTATTAGCGCGGAAACTTCTTTGTATTCCTTTTGCGTTTTCCCAGTACTTATTTAAATAACTACGTTGTTTCAGCGATTTGAGGGTTTAAACCTTAATACTCTTCTTATCTTTAGTCTTGAAACTAAAAACAAACAAGATTGCTTTAACGGAATTTATAAATACCCACCTACTACTGATAAATCTGATTTCAGTGTTTTATTGACGAAATTTCGAATATTATTGATATACGAGTACTAAACAGAAAAACTTACAAATGATGTATCTATGTACCTATACATTCCTTCTGGAGATATTTTAATGTAAATAAATTTGACCATTGTTATTACCACTTGTGTCTACGTAGGAATATCCTTAGGAACAAATTAATGTTGTGATGAGATAAGTATTAGTGATTTGTGGTAAAAATATATAGATTTTAGATTGCAATTTAGTTTACGTGTTTCCCTTTGCTTTTCTAGGGACACGTAAAAATCATGCTCCGTTATATTGACTCTATTAAGATATGTGATGCGATCATCCTTATCAGATACGAAAATTGAGTAGTTACATAAATATACATGTATGTATATTACGTACGAGGAAACAACAGGGATATAGTGGGCGTATAGATTGTACAAAAATATATCTTGATAAATATAGTTATTCATATACAGCTTTGTAAGTAAAGTAGGTAAAGTTCCTAAATAATAAACACAATTTATCGAGTACATGTTAGGATGAGTACCTAATTTGCGAAATATGATTGGCTTACAACAATTATGTATTGTATATTGCCAATTACGAAGTTCGTATGCTATGATATTAGTAGATTAATTTTATACCTATATTTAATTAATATTGATACCGATATTGAAATTATTCTCTATAATGTATGTATTGGTGTAATTTGTAGGTATCAATCGATTTTATTCATATATATTCAGTTTCTGTCGGGTTGCTGTCTTGATGATGGTACTGGGTTCGATTGCAGCTAGTCAAATATTTTATTGAGTTGTATATAACGAATATTAGTGGTGGTTTTTTTTATGAATAATACTTAACAGAATGAATAATACGAGTACCTAACTTAATGAATAACTCTTTAAGAATACTTAATAATAGGATCAAATGTAATATTGCTTGGTTACTTCTTAGTATTAAATTCGAACTAATGCTCGGTTCAACGAGACTTTCGGAACGGTTTAAAACTTCTTAGCTCTTTGTTGCCATATGCGCCACGGCTAAGAGCATTGGTGCAGTGACAAAGTATTGTGTAGGGTCGTCTTGGTTGACTTAAAGATTTGTCTCTAGTGACTGCACGTTATTATGTTAAGTTCACACTCGTGTCTTTCGACCATTTCGCTTTTACAATGACTACTTCTTGTTGGTCTAGTGGCTAGAGATAATTGACTGCTAAGTCAAAGGTCATGACCGAGCACAGTTGTTTGGACATTATAAAATTATACCATACCAGTCCGAGATTCATGTGAAGAATTTTCGTAATTATTATTACTATTATTCTCAGTTCATTTCGCCTCTAGTATTTATTACTATTACTAACGTCTGGGAGAGAGAAGGTGAAGTTGCAAGTGCACGTGTGTGGATATAGGTTACAAGCAGTATCTAAACTTTCTTGTATTTTCATGTTAACTAAGCAAGCATGTTTATTTACAATACATTCACATTAAACGTTCATGACGGCAGATGCTGTAAAAAAGAAATGCAATAAGGAGGAGGATTTGCTGCAGCGGTGTTCGATGGCGCTCCCCGTGCTCAGCTCTCCAGAGATATCGTTCGCAATCACGCGGGAGGAATTGGACAAGAATTGTGTGTAAGTAAACACATGTATACTTTCTAAACGCACACACAATGTGTTATATGACCACTGCAGTCGAATAAGCTTTATTCGTGGTTGGCTACTGGCGCGTTGCCATTTTAAAATATCAAAATTGAGAGCTACAATTTGGAAAAAAAGTGAAATATATTTTGTAGGTGTTACAGTTATTTATGAATTTATTGTGGTTGCGGTTTTGTGGGTTTAATATCTTATTTAAGATATTTTTTTCATAGTAAAAAGCTTAGCAAATCGGCACGCAGTCCACCTTATCTCTTATCTCTTATATATATAAAAATTCCATGTCACGATGTTCGTTTGCGAAAATTTCCGAAACCACTGAATTGATTTCAATGAAATTTTGTACATACCTATTATTTGATCCAACTTAAAAGACAGGTTAGTTTTTATTTAATAAATAGATAATAAATGTCAATTGTCAATAAATTTTTACATAAAATCAGTTTCTGAACGCATGATATTTGTCATTATATGATTTGACATAAAGTAACCACGGCAACGCGTGGTCAGGTCCACTAGTTATTATATAAGTAAGTAGACCCCGTTCTCTAGAGACACCTACGCAAGATCAAAGAAAATTATTCCCTTCCTTATTATATTTATTGTTATAAGTCTTAATTATGATACTATTTTTATTAGGGACGTTTTTTTTGCCTTCAACTAACCAGTGTGATAGACTAAGTCTAGTGAGAGGAGACCCGTGTTCAGTAGCGGAACAATAACATGGTTAAAAAAAAACGAAGATTTAATAAATAAATATAATACTAAAAATTATATTGCAGCGAATCATAAGGTTTGGGATTGCGTGCCAAGAAAAAGAATAAAACAGCTTGTTTCGACAAGTTACTTGAGAACGAATACAGAAATCAACGGTTTGGTGTTTGCTACTACGGTGACCAAGTATAACAATATACGTGGAATGTCCTAAACACAAAAAATGATTGATTGATTGATTTGTGTCCTGTATGATGATACCAACTGTTCATTAAACACAATTTTATATAAAGTCAAACTCACACCGGGTAGGCTGTCTTCGCGTATTAGTTTTGTAAACAGGACTAGATAAGCGGAGTTTCAATCCAGTAATCGGAGGAATACAAGGATTTCACGCCAGGATGCAAGCGTTGTATTCATAATGTTATTTTGCTTCTGTTATATTGTCATTCACGATTCATGTCATGCATATAATAATGTACGCGGGCAAGCACGCTGTTAAACATTTCTCATAGACAAATAGCGGGATACAGATTTATTTCCGAACAAAAGGGAAACATTATTAAACGAAACAATCTGATTTAACCATGCACCGTCAGAAAGTAATGTTGTTTACAAATGCTGGTTTTTCGCTACGTAACATATACAATATATCCAACATAATTACTACCTACACACATTGAAATTAAATCAATCATTTTAACTTTATCTCAATTATTGGCGTTCTTAATTTAACTGAAACAAGTAAAATAAATTCAGTATAATATATCGACTATTGATATTATGATAATAATATTTTTTGTGGTAGTGTAATTGTATACAGATTTTTCGCTAAATTTAAATGTTTCAGACGTCTGTCGTTGTATATAATGTGGATCTTTATTTAATTTAAAAGAAAGATATAACGTTTAGTGGATATGCATGACAACTTTTATTTTAAATCACAGCTTTAATGTAGAAAAGTATATGGTCATATTATTTTTATTATTCTAGTCCGCTTAATATGTGAGATTGTAACTGGGGACACTATTGGTTGCGTTCGAGGAACTGGCAGAGTGCCAATTAGCGGCGCTTGCAACTTACAAGATAGTGCAAATGTTGATCATTTGCCACCCACCACCTACTGTATCCCGGGGTAGCTATAAGACAGTATTGTCTTATTCCGAAAATTTATATTTTTAGGGAGCTGAATGCCGGATTTTCTGTTTGACCACGATACTAATATCTACTAAATATTTGGGCATGCATTGAGCCTAACGCCTAGTTACTATTATATTTTAGTGGCGATTGACGTAGATACAAGTGTCCAATGTTTGTGCCGGAAGTGTCTTATCCGTCCTGCAGACTTCCGACTGTGTTGTAACGACTTTACAGCACGGAAATTCGTGAACATTTGCCACTACCACTTCGCTAGGCACTCGAAACAGTGTAGTGCGATGAACTTTGTAAATCAAGTTGATTTATTTACGTGTTACTAAGAGGGGAAAATAGAAAACCTCCGGATTTATCAACTGGATCTCAAAATGTCATAGTTAGAAATTGCCGCTGAAATACTTTGTATTAGATAAAAATATTACAAATGATACAGCATAGCAAGAAAGTATTTCCAATTAATTAGGAATAGTAAACTTGTCGTAAGTATCATTTAAATAGTATGAAAAGCTGATGACCATATGAGAGTTGTAATATATATTATTCTCAGAAAATCAAAATTGAGAAAAAATGCAAACTTTGTAAGGAATTAACTTCTTAAGTTGGTACTTGTAACTTCGCAAGTTAGCGAAACCTTAGAACGGTTCGCAGTGCGCGAGCAACTTCCGTAGGAACGGCACGCACGCTGGCTCATCTTAATTTAGCGTTCTTGTTTGCGGCAAATAGCAATTTGGAGCTAGTTGTCCGACTGACTAACTTCGCTGTCTGATTGGGGCGCTGAGTGTGAAAATCATTTTGATCTACGAAGCATTGTTCAAATTTGTTGTATCATGTAGTTATTTGTTTCATTATAGTAAAATATTTTACTATCATTAAATTTTATACGAATTCTGTTATGTTGTAATATTTTTTTTATCAAATTTAAATACAACAGTGGTGTTTCGCTTCAAGGTTACTATAATATATTCCTACTAATATTTATAAATACTCCGGCATGCTTTAGTTTTATCTCATTTTGGGTTTATAATATACCTGCAATTATACCTATATCGATTTTATTAACGCTACTGCAATAGTCACATTACATTCGTTCAACATTCATTATCATAAAAATAAACAATGTATTGAAATACATACAGGGCGGTTTTTATCTCTTAAATGTGGTGGTCCCTCCGGATATTTGGGGATTAACGCGAACGTTGTGGGATGCTGCTAATGTTTACACAACCAAATTTTGTTGCAGGGATCTGCGTGTCGGAATAAAATGCATAGACAATTACACTGAAGTTTGTATGGAGAAGAGAGAACAACTTATGTTTAGGACAGTTTACGCGGGGATTACGGATGTGATACAACAATTATGCACCAGGGGCTCATATCAAGACGAATATCTGAGACATGCGGACTGCGTGAAGAACGTGCGCTCGGACTACGAAACGTGCAGCAAGGACTACGAAGTGACGCTGACGTCGCTTAGCAACTACCAGAAACAAGACCAATATCAAACAGATCAAGCAGATCTCGTCACCACCCATGAGAACCAGTTGAGGACTGTTTGCTGGTAACTTTTGTTTCATTTTAGTGCGAATTAGTTTGCAATAATTAACATGCAGTAGCAGAGATTCATCTGTTTAAAGAATCTTAAGCCTCTAGGCCTGATATGTTGTTGTTAAAGATTTTAAACGCGTAGAAGTAACCCAATCAAGAAACTACCGTTACATTCAACACGCAGCA
>DWGJ01002405.1:0-15901 GCA_018246895.1 Aspitha aspitha aspitha | reverse complement strand
ACAGAACAAACAAATGTGCTCATCACACAAATGTTTGTCCTGGGTGGGAATCGAACCCACGACCTCCAGTTTTGCAGTCAGGGTCTCTAACCACACGACCACGAGGCCAGTCAAATGTGATATCAAAGCTTTTTTCAATATTTATTCTTTAGAAGATGGTTGTTCAAATGTTTTCTTTATTTAAAAAAATAGTATACAACTTCTCTAAAAATAGTTTTTATAACTTAGTACACATTTTTAATACACCGCATTGAATCTAATAAACTGGGATTTCATCCGTGCATTGCGTATGAGATTTTGAATATATGTAGTTTACGTTTAATATAGTCCACTGAGTACTACCATTACAATTAATTTATTAGGGCATGCGAACCAGGAATCGGTCGCCTCTAGGAGAGGTGACCGGTAAATTTTCAAGAGTATTTCTGTACTTCATAAAGCACGTTAAGCACAGGTTTAAATAACAGTATTTCAACCAATCCGCACTCAATCTTGAGTATGCTCCGGGCCTTTCCAAATCACCGAAGAGCCCCTGAGCCTTGAGCAATGGGACGTACCTACAAATAATTGCAGTCCAATCTGTTTGGTCCTATACTGTTCTTAATTTTTATTTTTATCACAGGCACTGCAAAAGGAACATGCTGGGCTCGTGGTGGTATATGCGTTCACATCAAGAACTGCCCCTTGACCAATTATGATGTTACAGTATCCGGATGCGATGACAATTTTAGAATTTGCTGCAAAATAGTAAAGTTCGGATCACCTACAGTCGGCGCCCAAAGGAAGCGAAATGAAGCTCTAATATTCTCCGAAGACTTAGAAGAACTTAGCGGTGGTTCTATTGAAAACATTGGATCACTCTGAATTAATTTTTTTAATGAAATTTTACCAGGTTGTTTATTGAAATGATATAAATTAAAATACTAATTTAATTAACAATGCTCTCTTTCACGAAGAGTGCATTCGACGTGTCCTTCTGATGTACAAAAGCTAGAACAGGATAAATACCTAATAGGTTCGCAGAGAACATTCTAGACATCACTGCGCGCTTACTATCTTACCCATCTCATAAGGTGCAAATAAGACAATAGCTCTCTTGTCACCTTTGTACGTAGAGTTAAAAGCCATGAAGTTCTCATATAATAAAGTTGTCATTCATGTAGTACCTGAAGCAAACACAGTAGAGGTGTTATAATAGGAATTAGTGTAGATTTACTCATAAACTAAACAATACAAATACACAGACACACATAACCGCAAAAAGAATACCCTACATATATTTTTTTTTAAGTAAAAAAACTGTTATTTCCTATTAAATGATTCGGCTTTCAATAAACTTCATTTAATTGATATTTATAAAGGTTTCTGAATTTCTATGTATATTGATATATTATTTATGCGACAATTGATATATTATTTATGAGTAAATATATATGTTTTTAACAGTTTTATAAAAATAGAAATAAGTTTAATTACAATATAAATATTTTTTTTCAAAATTATCTAGATATTCCGAATAATTTTTCTCCACTTTACTTTTCATAATACCTACATATTCCACTTTATATACTTTAATATAGTATTTAAGGTTAGGTACCCAATCACGTGACAAAAAGGAAAATATTAGGCTCAGTGGCCCGAGCCGTAACAGAAAATATGCTGCCAATATATTGTACTGATACATATTTGAATTATTGAATCATCTATTGCTATCCTTTTCCGCGCAGAGGAGACGTTTATATCGTATTTTATTCTTTATGACATCGGCGAAAGGAAATTAAAGGTCCTTTATCTGTTTTCTATGCAAATCCGTTAGGTACATTCCCTTCAGAATGTCTTTCACGTAATATAAATAAACACAACTAAGGGAGTGAAACAATTTCCATTGTGGATTATAATGTTGCAAACGTTTAAGGATTGTACGGTTTTAGCACGTCTACGGATGCGTAATCCATTTTTTCTTCTCACATCAGAAATTTCTTTAATTGTAAGTCGTATACATTCGTGCACACAATGTCTATTGGTAGACTGAGATGGAATAAGTAAATACAACAAACTCAGTCTGTGGCTGTCATTTCCTACAGTGTAACGTACGTACGTACGTTATATATAGGTAGTATGTTAGTAATATACCAAAATAAATTAGGTATACAAATTATAAATCAAATTGTGTTTCTATGTATAATGAATTTATACATCACCACATAATATTCAATTTATTACCCGGGTTCGTGTTATATGTACGAATACCTACACGGAAAAAGTTGGTAATTATCGTTTCAGAAATTGTTGTTCTACAAATATTTCCAAACAATTATATTTACTTTTGTAGGGAATCCGGTACGATTGCCGATGATAATGTCTTTGTTAATGTCTCTGCTATCCGCCTACACTGACTTGGCGTTATGGTATAATAACGATAATTATAATATTTTATTTAAAACTATTTTCATTTAAAATTAAATTTGGACGTCTACGTTCCCGTGTTTTTTCGCTTTTTCAAAAAACTCCTTAAAATCTTTCAATGTTGTGATTAAGAAAGCGAATCAATTTAGAAAACGTATAAATACTATTTTCAACTTAGTTAAAGTAAATATCAATGGCTATTTATTATTTACTATCTATAATCGATGTGAATTCTGTAAGTATACAAATATGTTTTTTCATAGCTGAACTATTTTAATTAATTAAAAAAAACAAATATAATCGCAGCGACCTGTGCTCGAGTAAAATGTACCTAAACCTATAGGTGCCCGTTCGCCTGCTGTATCAACTTCTTCCAAATTTCAAAGTTTATCCGATAAAGATAACTTGTCACATATGATCGGCTCCCCGAATCAAAGTGTGATCAGGTTCGTTCTACTCGCGCTAATTAACGGTACACGAGAGAGTTCAGCAAAGTTTGAGCGATATTCAATACACTTACGAATACTTTGATTAAGTTGTAAGAGAACCGACTTCGTTGTGCTAGGTTTTGAAACATTTAACTTCTCCTTCACTTCGTCTCTGATTAGTAATAAGGGCATAAAGAACTAGCATTACTGGCTGATAATGAAATAAATATTTTTGCGGTGTCTCATACTGTATCAAAAAAATGTTGTGCGTTAATAAAATGAATCAATTGGAGTAAGTTGTTTTGTCAGTTTTTATGGGTTTACTGCTCAATTGCAAGCTCTCTTGATAATAAGGATTTTTGGACCGAAGATGTTCTGTTAGTTTGAACTCGTGCCAAATTAGTTTACCTCGCCACCCTACATACCCATACGGCACTAAACGGGTCTGACCTAGAAAATGGAACATTTTCGTACTTCGCTCGCTTTTCATCTGAACCACCAAAGACAGCACTTGGAAAGACCCGATCGTTATTGGCGCGTTGGAATTTTTTTCTCACGAGCTCTTGTACCTAACGAGTATTTGATAGTTATTTCAGTTACCAATTTTAAAGTTACCCGTAATTGTTATTAATTAGTGGGTAATAACACAAACAGCAGTACATAATTTAATCACAAGAACGATAAGAAACTTTTATTCGCTGTTTGATGTAATTATTTATTTTAGTATAAAACGAAATAATTGTATTGCAAGTAACTATTTAGCTATGGCGTATTGAAAATTGTGACTTAGAAACAACATGTTCCAAGTTAACATTCATTCGGCACACCGCTTACTCGTAGTTTGCTTATCTGCCAACACGGCGACAAACATACACTAAGTAGCTATGCACTTTTTTTAATAAAATAGTAAAGCAGATATATGTTTTTGAATAATTGTATTTGTTTGTTTCGACAGCGAAACATCTAAAACAGCGTCGTAGTAAACATCAACAGCAGAGCATGTGCCAAGTTTATGACTCGATCCGAAGAGCAACGACCATCTTGTTTAAATTTATGACTCTTATTGAATCGACTAGAAATATGGGCACGATTTTCTCGTTAAATCCCCGGACCCAGTTTTTTTATCATGTTTCAGTAACTGTTCATTTTCAATTAATACTTAAAATTCCATCATTAAGGTTCATTTGATTTTTTATCTTCTTGCTTTAAAGCAGTTGTATTACCATGAATAATTACGATTTACAGAAGGTACACGAGTACCTTTATTCACAACTGATAAATAAATTGATTAGTCAGCCAGGGTGCTTGCCCGGAATCAAACCTAGGACCTTGATGTGGCAGGTCAACATGATGGTCTATGTGACATCTTCATCCAAGAACATTTTAAGGTTTGTTTATAGTTCAATATAGGTATATATTATACAAGTTCTAAAAAATATAAACCAACTTTTCTAAGTAATGATATTGTAATGCTATAATGGGACTATAATGCTATATTTATGTAAAATATTTGTAATTACGATAGTAGTGTTTACGGTTTTACCATTTGGCCATTGTGTCACGTGACATTCAACGTATCCACGTTGAGGCTATCTGATATTTGGTTATACGAAGGTTTTGGGTTTATGCCTCTTAGGCGTTTGCTCTCTACTTTACGTAACCACGCGGTATTTCATCTATAAGTTCTACACAACGCTCAAGTAAATAAGTGCTTCTGCGGGCGAACAGATAAAACAGTGTCAACGCTAGCGTTAACAACGAAGCACGTGCCAAGTTTGCAGCTTAACTGAAGAACGGCGACCATCTTGTAGTGAGCCATTCAGAATGGACTCTAGTTTCAATATGAACGGAATCAAAGACACTGTTGCTTCCCCAAAACAAAAATCTCTATTTATTTGTTAGTATTTATGCCCTACCACAGCGTTCACCAGTTTGCGATAAAACTTTGCCAACTTATTGCTTTCGCAAATTTTACAGTTACAAAAAATCCAGCAACGCGCCGTGTATTTGCTTTAATAAATAAACAATTTTATTTTTAATTAATGTTCAATCGTGTTTAATTAATATCATGTAACTGACCAACAACTACGAATGGGTGTTGTCGGTATGTTAGTTTAAATAGCATTCTTACTTGAAGGACGAAATCGAAATATCAAAGATCTACTAGGTAGTAATGAAAACGAAGAGTCTAATTCCAACAGTTCCATGGTCGGTTTGGACTAAGACTCTATATTTGTAATGGTAGGTATATTAAAATAGCTTAAAAGAAACGAATAAAAAGAAATTCCATTCGCCAACGTCATAAATGTTATTACATCCTGTCAGACTGAAGCGCTGCAGAAAGTTTAGGGCTGTCACACAATTTTAATATCGTGCAAACCCCTCTTTTACCGCCCCGAAGACCGATCAAAAGAACTGAAATTTTATTTTATTTTCTCTAAAATTGCGCTGGTATAACAACATTAATATTGGCTTATTATTGTGCCTTTGTTATGATTTAAGATATTTTAATGTAAGCATAAGTGGCGTTTTGTGTATCGGTCCGTACTCGATCTGGTATCTCAGTCCTCAAGAGTACCTAGCCTCTATTAGCCATATCTAATTAGTGCTCACAATATGCATACTATCATTTAGACACATACTAGCTGTATGTCCACGGGGCGGCAGCGACCACTTCTTACTGCTAACTGTTTGATTGTTACTCTCTTCAATTCATAAAATTAATGGACTAATAACGATGAAATTTTGTCTAGCGGCTGGCGGAAACACGCGGTTTTTGGCCTCCTACAAGAATAAGGATCATGGTAAAAGAACTACATATATATGTACTAGTTTTTTTATTTAGAGATTGTTTCCTAATAATTATAAAATAAGACGTTATTTAGATAATTGAATTCGTTAAGCTTCCTTCAATCTAGTAAGTGTTTAAATTTGTATCATAAAAAATACATAATTTTAATCAGATATCAAAAGTTAATCTGTGTATGCCTAACAAAACATGCACATATTTAAGTTGGTACCTATATCTGATAATCCCTTCATAACTTTTTTCGAACAACCTCTTGGAGAATGTTATAGTAATGTATATGATATGTTATTAGGGAATATGAAAAATATCTATGTAAGTGAACAGGCTGCGGTCTCGAAGGAAAACCTCCACTCTGCTTTATGGCAAATGTCAGGATGTACATAGGATACGTTTAACCCCGAGAAAAAGCTACGGGCCCACGTAAGCGCTTACAAAGTTGCATGTAATAACTACTTTAAGATAAACTGGAGCAATAATCTGGGTTCAATCGCTGGTTTTCTCCATCTTCAACTACGGAGCAGGAACATGGACACTGAAGAAGGCCGATCGGGACCGGATTGATGCCTTTGAGATGTGGTGCTGGAGGAAAATGCTGCAAATACCCAGGCATGCTTTTCGCACTAACAAATCTATTCTCCAAGAACTGGGAATAAAGACCAGACTCTCCAACATCTGCTTGCGGAGAATTTTGGAATTCTTATCCACATTGCTAGTAAAAATGGAGACAACCTTGAGCAACTCATTGGCACCGGGAAGGTCGAAGGTTCCCGCTCCAGAGGTCGCCGTCCTGTAAGATGATCAGACCAAGTGCGAACATCCTTGGACATCGGACTACAAGCTGCACTACACAAGGCCAAAGACAGGCACAGATAGCGTAAGGTAGTGCAGCAGAAGTCAATCTCAAGATAGAGGGATCACGACCCTCAGTAATGAGGATATACGACGCAAGGAGGAGGAAGAGGAGGTGGGGCATTAATTATAATATGATGCCATTAGTTAAATTTATTAAAAACATAAACTCAGAATAAATTTTCTGGTTTTTTGATCTTCCAACATACATTGATTATTCAATAGCGGTTATCTCTTAGTGGTGATTTATTCCCGACACCATAGTCAATAAAGCCTGAACGAAATTACCCCAAGACATCCAGGGTTACGTAATAAATCTGTGAATAGGCAGGTTAATTAGACAATTTCTCCAAATGGCACCACGTAAATTGGAACTCCGCGAATGAACGAAAAAACGGCTTTCCGAAAAACAATTTTATAAATTGTTTACGAAGTTCGACACTCCGTTATAAATGGTATAATTAATGACAGAAAAAAATACATTGCAATATTGGAAGTTTATTTAATACTGTGGTAAAATACTGTTGTAATAAATGGTCAGCATTTTGTACACTATTAGGGATGAATAAACAAGGTTATCTGAATTGTGTGATTTAACACTTAAGTTCTACCCTTAAGTTAAACACTAATTTTGCAACATAAAAATTAAATAAATATAAAATTAGTAATATGAAAAATTACGTAGGTACTTTTAACAGACATGAATACATAATGCACACCAATAGTAACTATTCGCTTAAATCAGTGTTAAAAATATCAGAGAACGTATATATGAGAGTGAGAAGTTGTAAAATTCCTATAAAAGTAACAATAAAAACGGCAATTTTTATCTTCACGGTGGAAGTTCGAACGGAAACTTGTACAAGGGGAGAGCACGCCGGTCCTCGGAATCCCAACCTCTCGTCGCTTTCTATGCAAATGTGTTGAACACACTACAATACATTACGCTATTTGCATTCGAGCTAATTGCTTTTCCTTTCGTCGCTACTGAACAAACGACCTCTTACTTCTTTGTGCTAGAGACATCTTATCGACACTAAATTGCCGTCTTCATGACAATATTGTGGTATGGTTTCCACAGTGCGTAGCACGATTACTAAATACTTATTAATGCCTGTTTCGATAATTGTTGTTATATTATATTAAAATCAACCGTTTTAAACATTTTCTAAGTTATATGTTAAACACAAATTTCAATGAAGCATTTGAATATTTGTAATCGTAAATTTTAATAACTGTCACAAGTCACACGCCTAATACATATATTTTGTTCACCGTACTTCTTTAGAGTTGAATTGACACAATCAAAGTTGGTTGGCGCTCTGCGAAAGGTATTTTCAAACAACATTTGATATTCATGCCCCAGTGAACAATGTTTGTGTAGATACGACCGGGAGCTGATGTCTCACCCATTATTACAACCTGCAGAGATACAGAAGTATACTCACAAAATAGCAGTGAAATGACCTTGTAGTTAATATTGGTACACTATTCGAATCATCTTAGTGCCATCTAAATAAAATGATATTACAATAATGTTAATGTATTCGCAAAAATAAAAATTTAAAGTAACTTAGTACGTTTAGGCCATACAAACACTCTACTACATACCGAATATACTTACATATATACATATTCACGGATATACGAGTATATAATGATAAAGAAATAGTAACGGATAGATTAAACGCGATTAAGTTAGATAATGATTACGTATGAGTCTTCTGAACACTGCTTTGCTTGGGGCTTTCTTAATAGATTCGGGCAGGGCGTTCCAGAGTAGTATTACCTGAATATAAATTTTAAGCAGTAAAAGTGAGGTATGTAAGTCCTGCAAAACTTGTTAATTAGCGTTTGTTTGAATTTAATTTAACAAAACCACATTACTTTTCGGTCCTCTTAATATATTCGCCACATCATAAATTTCTATTCACACAGCCAGGTTGCGCAAATAGTATAGCTTTTACTAAGTTAATATAGATAGATATCCTAGTCTACTAGAATAGACATTGATTTGTGAATGATTTCACAGTTGGTTGAATCCTACCAACCAAAAAATTCGCTAATTTACATACATCATTTAGCTAATAATCAATACTAACCGCTAACCATAAAAAGAAATCAACTAACCATGTATACTAAATCATACTTATTTATATTACTCTCAGATACAGAAGAAACAAACGTTCATCACACAAATATTGGCCCTGGGCGGGAAGCGATCTCCCGACATCCGGTTTAGACAACAAATTTTGTAACCATAAGCCCAAGATACACATGCCTACCGACGAGGCGAGCATACAAGTAACGAGTTGTTGTCGCCATATCGCCATCCGCTGCTCTGCTTTCTCCGAGTACGTTCACTTAAACAACTCTATTTCACTGCAGTTACAGTTTTTACCGTAAGTTTGAAAAATATCGCATCATAATATTTCAATTTTAGAAAATTGGTCCTTGTGTAGGGTATCCGTTCTTCAAACCTGCTTTAGAATATAACATCAAAAGTAGACTGTGCGATGGGTAGATATCTAAATAAGGGTAAGATTAAATAGGAACGCCAGGTGCCTGTGACAATCTCTTAAAATTGCAAGTTACATGTCTGCTCGATATCTGATCTTTTACGCTTCACTGACATAAATGTGCAGCTCTACCTACAACTATTTTATGTCAGCTTATGTGGCTTAGATAGTTTCATTTGAGTTCGAATTATATCCAGCATGAAGTTTTGTTTGAACTTTTATTACAACGATGCAGTGCTTCTTACTAATGAACCGCATTATTAATTTGTATTTATTTCTATGAAATAAGAAAAAATAAATACCGTAATTTAATACATAAAATACATTACAAATGTACACTTTTTCGTGATTTGAGCGGCAGTAGGACGCAGACATTTTAGTGAATTATCGATAGACAACATTCGTCCGACCATAAAGCTTTGAGGCGGTTTAAGAACATCAACTTCAACAACACTTGGTGATTGAAACGTATCACCTATACTGGTCTCTGGAAATGTTAGAATCAGCATGGTGCGAGTTCTCTACTGTTACTGCAATTTATACACCTTTCTCCCAAAGTAACCCTGTTCCTGTCCGCTTTTGTTTAAAATTACGAAGTTTTGTTCTACCTTGCAAAGTGCTAATGCATCTTTACAGTTAATTAACTAAATTAAAAAATAATTTAACTAAACAGTTAAAAACTAAACTAAAATTTATTTCGACTAAAATTTTATATCCAAGACCATAATAGGTTAGGTTGCAGTATAGCAAATATACATATATTAAATGAGACGTGACGTAGCAGCAATTATATTCATTTTGACATTATTTATCGATGCCTGTAAATATGTACATACATTCATATGTACGTACGTACATTTGTAATATACATATGTATATGTATGTATGTATATTACATATTTCGGTTTCATTTGTTCTTACTAGCTATATTGTTATTTTCTGATGCCTATAACTTGGAATTATTCAAAACAAGAATGAAGAGGCACTTTCTAAGTAAGCGTACTACATCCTACACTATCCGATCCTAGGTGTAGTCACTTCACTTACCATCAGGTGAGCTCGTTGTCACACGCAAGCTCGAATACAAAATAATAACAGCCTACTTACAGGCACAAGTATAATCCAAGGATGATGACATGATTAATAGCGATACCTTCTGCGAGGATTAATGAGCAACGCCACCTGCTCCTACATAACAAATATGTAACTTCGTGTAGGTAAATTTAAATTACGTATAACCTTTAAAAGCACGTATTTTGTAATACAATTTTTAGAAACATGTAATTATAAATTCAATTTACGTGCGTGTAGCGAATCACAATTCTTCAATATGACTATTTTATGCCCTTTTCCTAAGTTACGAGTATAACAATATTGACATTGAATTCAATATTCTGCTGATGATAAGTAAAATCATCAAGTACAAACCCAGTTTGATAAATTGATACAATGATGTTTTTTTAATTTTGATGTGTTCACAAAACGTAAGAATGGTCATGTAAGGCATTTTTGTAGGGGCAAGATGAAATCCATATATGATTTAATGATCCCTGAAATGTATTAATCACTGCCACTGGATATTTATTGGGTTTCTAGGAATATAACCGCGTTTAATGTACTTTATTATGGAATAGACTTTACTGGTTGAGAGCGTGATGGAAGTACTTATTATGAGTTAGAATTAAGAATCGGATTTTAAGCCTTTTTCCTTTAAAATGACACGACTACAAAACCGTACCCTAGTACCAAACTAATAATTGGATTATATATACGATACTGTAATAAAATACAATATTTTTAGATGTAAAAATAGTAACAAATGAGCAGGTAGCAATCACAACAGACCTCTCCCCTTATGAATGTCTACAAGCAACCTGTACTAATGGAATTGTCATGTGATTAAGTTCAGTTAGTAAAAATTAGAACAAACAAATATTTTCATTATAAATATACCTTGCACATGTATATATATATGTTTGTACTAAGTAGGTACGTGTTTTATTATATGTAACTATATTGGGTTGTTTGACTATCTATAAATCATGTGCTAGTTTACTGTGGCACTAGCCATCGGGAAATTTGTCAAGTTTCCAGTAGCGTAACTGGGCTAATTGGGACGATACCCGATATACCCGGTGAAGCTCAAAAAATATACGAGAAAGGCAATTTGATTTAATAGAAAATTAACTTCGTAAACTCATGGTTAACAGTGATGATTCAGAGATCTGTTATTTTATTGTATATGGTACATGCATATGTATCTATGAGCTAGCGTAAACTAGGAATGAATAAAATGATTAAATCATAGAAATGTTGGTAGTCAGGCCAGTTTTTGGGTATCGTTATTTAATTTCAGACCAGACCTAAAGTTCTACCTACTATCAATTTTATTAAAGATACGAAAATTGTAAGTATGTCGAACCCATGGTCGTTGAAAGTTGTACAAAATGGGTCACATCTACCAAAGAAAAAAAATTATTTTTGTGGCATTCAGCAATACACATTTCACATTTACAAGAAGAGCGAGATGCGTGGAGGTATCCTTTTGATGTTTATCCATACGCCCTCAAGATAAACAAGTTCCTTTTCTCGTCCAGCGGGATTTAAAAAAAGGAAAATATTACACTGACGGATAATAGCAATAAAACAGCTAGGTATGAAACGGGAGATTGAATTACTTTTCTTAGAAATTTTCCTTACAATTCATGAGTTATGCGAATGGTTTATTATTTTCACATTAGAATTGACATGGTATGCTGATAAATAGAATATAATGACAACTAGGAATTCAATTACAAATTGCGAAATAAACATAATTTCAACTCTTCTTCATGTCTACAGTCAAAACGTAATGAGCGGGAAACCACTCCCCGCTTATGACTTTTTGATCTTTACTCATACACCTTGAAGGTACAGAACATATGTACATATATCTCACCTACGGAGATGTAAGTAAACGAGAACTACCATGCAATGCTATGAACTCCTAACTTTAAAAGTTACGCGCATTTTATAACTTAGAATTTAAATATCACTCGCTATAACGATGAAGGAATACTTAGTGAGGAACCTGCACACCTAAGAGTTTGTTGTATATATGTAGATTATATATTTTCTGAGGTGTGTGAAGTCTGGCAATCTGTATATATTTTCTGAGGTGTGTGAAATCTGGCAATCTGTATTTGGTTAGTATGGTAGACTATGGCTTAACACCTTCTCAATACGAGAGAAAACCCAAGTCTAGCAGTGAAACAATAACAGGGTACAAAAAACAATTAAAACATCACACAAGGTAACCAAGCGAAGTACAATGGTGGTTTAATACCGTACATATATATGTTGGTAGATTTCATGCACATATATTTATTCTTTAGCGGACCCTAAGCTTACTGGATTGTTTTTGATAAACGACGTGCTGTTGAGTTCGTCCGCCTGACAAGTGTGCTTAGATGTAATGTGACATTAAATGCAAAATGGAAAACAGAAAATCCAATTTAGGACCGTCCAGTAAAAATGTACTCAACATTCAAAGAATTTCTCTAGTAGTGGAATATCTTACCTACAACTCAGATCATATAGAAAACGTTAAGTTAACTTTGAGGCATAGGTATTATGATAATCGACAATAATAGTAATATTGTTTCGGTTTATGAACTGTACCTAATTAAGTGTAAATAAATGAAACACACTTAGAAATACATGTGAACACGTGTGCATATATGTATATTAATATATTATTACATACATATTCATTATACTCAATGTATTTATCTATACTTTAGAAGTGGTGTTTTTGATCCCAACTTTTACAGGCTCGAGGCACCGAGCTTATTTACAAAGAACCAGCCCCGTCTCTAAGGAATTTAATGGTACAATGATGGATAATGAAAATAGAAATAACTATAAGTCGGAGGGTTCGTAACGGAATTTTATTTTTCTCTAAAAGTTGTTTATTTAATTACAGTTACGAGATGAAAATCGAGCGGAACGGATGATATTATTCAGTACGATGAATTTTACTGACTCACTTTTGAATCATGACTCTGATGAAGTCAATGAATTACTCGAAAATTACCGCATAAAACAAGTCCTAATACTATACTCAACGATTTAAAGACATGTTTTTCTTGACAAGAGAATATCAACAATGCTTAAACTTAGATTCCAGTCTAGTTTCCAGCATTGAGTTATTATAAAATTACCTGTAGATAATATTATACCGAACAACAACATTTATGGCATATCCACTCGAATTACGAATCGATTATGTTGAATGGAATTTGAGCCTGGTGACATGCATTGTTGTGGATGAGCCTTAACGTATTCTCTGATGAGTTTTACACAGTAATTTAGTTGGGTTGAGAAGCGTAATCTAAACTTGGGTCGTTTAAAGGCGTCGGGAGAGAAACTTGTTAAATTTGACTGGGCTGCATTCCACTAACGTCTCTCTTCCTGCTGATTGTCTTTCTGCGTATAGGTTAAGCAGGGAGGATGCCTATCAAGCTGATCCGCTAGTGATAATAAACTAACATCAATAATTATTATATCTACGCACAAGATCACTATCCTATTTCAAACTAAGTATTCTTTGCTGTAGCAATAAGCAATTTATAAAGTATATAACATACGTTTCTAAATAAATGCATAAATACATGATTTTTACCCACATTCTATTAAATACGCGTAAGTACTCATCGCCCAAATATTTGTCGTCGGTTTCAGTCACTAGTCAGCAGTCACGGTTAAGAGCGCCTTACAAATATTATCTTTCACATAAGTACATACATTTTATATTTACGTATTACACATTATATTTAGTGATAAAGTATTCCTTTAGATGGTGGAGAGAATTGCTTCTATACGTAACAGCACAATCATTATTTTATTTTATAGGTTGTACCGTCCCAAGCGCCCGCCACTTCCGTTAAAGCTCATCGAAAATTACTCTCGAGAGTGACCGCTAAGAGTACCTTTTACTTACGTAACAACAAAAGTGAATGTGAAAATATTACGGAAAGGAAAGTCCAAAAGGAAGTCTATACCATAATTACATAAGCTTAAAAATTGGGAACCAAATAAAATTAAACTTCAAAAGTTAAATTAAACAATGATTTACATCATTATTGTTATGACAAATATTTTAAACACAAAATATTTGTGTACACCTTTCTAAAAACGTTATGAAATTTTCATATCAATTTTCATTGTGCGTTTCTCACTACAAACATTTATCTATAATACTTGTCGAATGATTAGTCTTAAGATATAAAAATCTTCGTAATTAATTTTAATTAACTTCACTAAAAAAATTATCAATCAATTTCTTTTGTCCCTCAGAAAAATACATAAAAAAGTTACATTACTAGACTGTCTTTAAAATCATATAGATTTATTTATAACTTATCGTTTCTTCCAAAATGTTGATGTACGATTTCATTATGAATATTATACAGCTATGCTTCATTGAAAAGGTAATCGGTGTCGAGTTGAATCGGTAAAAAAACACCTTTTAGCGAAGGAACAATAAATGTAAATACAAGTTCATTACATGGTTGCTGAAAGCTGTGGATTCTTTTTGTTATTTCCAGAATTATGTATTAAACGACCCAATTACATTAACATTCATTGTCCATTGATAAATAATCTATCAGTCTTTAGAAGTCCACTGATGGGCCTAATCGCCCCATACGTAATATAATAACAAGATCATTACTTCAGGTCGGTAGTGCTTCGACATCGGTGGCTTATGTAATTTCCGTGACAGTTGTGACAATTCTATTCTGATTGTATTATCCTCGGGCTACAATAGAGTAAACAGCCTGTTAGCCGACGACACTTTGCTGTAAAAGGTATCATAAATAGAAATAGTTCTGCCGAGCACTTTTATTATTGAATCTTTTTAGGTATCTTTTCGATATTATCGCACACGTTTATAATATACTAGCGGCCCGCCCCGGACTCGCACGGGTATAAAACAGTATTTCTCCACTATTTAATGGATGTTATTTTACATATAAACCTTCATCTTCAATCACTCTATCCATTAAAAAAACCGCATCAAAATCTGTTGCGTAGTTTTAAAGATTTAAGCATACATAAAGACATAGGGATATAGGGACAGATAAAGCGACTTTGTTTTATACTATGAAGTGATATTTCCAGAGCCTTGAAATTCAAGCGGAGGCGAACAGGAAACTGAAAGATCAACTCAAGAAGCAGTTTGAGATCCAACAGGAAGTGTTGCAGGACAAGCTCGCGAAGAAGGAGAAGGAGGTATACTTCCTGTAATATTATCTTCTTCTATCTTCTACACTAATATATAGCTGAAGAGTTTGTTTGGTCGAACGCGCTAATCTCAGGAACTACTGAAACATTATTTTTGTGTTGAATAGTCCATTTATTGAGAAAAGCCTTAAGCTATATAACATCACGCTATCACTAATAGGAGTGGAGCAGAAACGAAAAAGCGTTCTTCTATTCTTCCGTTTTCTGTGTACCAAAGGGTCTTGTTTAATGGAATATTATGATAAAATCATCAGTCACCTGTTATCTGTGTATAACCTGTCTGTAGTTGGTGGTTGTTGTTAATAATAAAATCACTGAATTGAATTGTCTGTTTGTATAGATAATGGGCAAGTTCCTCCGCTCGGTGTCGGAGCAAGTGGAGAAGGAACGCGTGCAATTCAAGAAGGAACTGGCGGCGATGGCGGGCAAGTTGAAGGCCATCGAACAGACACTCAAACGTGAGTTATCTATACTAACTAGTGGTCGCCTGCTGGTCGAAATTCGACCATAATAAAAAATAATTCTTTCACATTTCTTTGGACTTTTTGTTTGACATTGACAACCAGAATGTAAACAATGAACGTTGTATGTGTGTGTCAAATGAG
>DWGJ01002404.1:0-15905 GCA_018246895.1 Aspitha aspitha aspitha | reverse complement strand
TCCTGGGTGGGAATCGAACCCATGACCTCCGGTTTTGCAGTCAGGGTCTCTAACCACTCGACCACGAGGCCAGTCTACATATATACACGTACATACATACATACATACATACATACATACATACATACATACATACATACATACATATATACAATCCTATATAGGACCTACATAGGAACATTCTATCTTTTCTCTATACATCATCGTGCTGGGTTCTCGTCGATTGTAAGACTGTTACCCAATGAGTGTGGATTGCGATACGAAATTAAGTTCGCAACTCGAGACGTCGTAAAGAACTCGTAAACGTGTTTCTTTTGTTGCAAATTGATATTGAAATGGTGTTATAATAAATGTGGCATACATTTTATGACCTTTTATGGTATCAAAAGTTAAATCAACACAGCCTAAGTGAAAGTAATAAACGATAAAAGCTCCGATTATTATAACGTAACCGAATGCCTCTGAAACCTAGCATAAGTTTGTTTACTTTGAAAAAAATATCGATAATCATAAAAACAAACACGTCAGTAACAAGAATGAATATTGCTTTAAAGGAATATTTATGTGGCATTCCCCGATCTATGATTTTACGCATCGCAGATAACCTCAAGCGAGCTAGAACCAAACAGTATGGAACGCCAGTTACTAGTTTACGCCCACTTGCATGCCTGCACCGTTATGTACCTACATTTCCAATAAATCTGCCTAGGCTCATCCTTCCCAGTACTCAGTATTGCACAGCGCTCACAATTTGTAAGGAATAATCGCTAGATTCTAATACAATTGAAATTTAGCACTCTTGTTAAAAGTTTAATTATAATTTTGGAACACAAAAGCTCTCTGACCAAAGTTACTGCGGAAAATTGCACCTATAGCTGTTTCTAAAACGTGGATCGACATCGCAAATTCCGACTAAATCAAGTAGGTACCTAATATATAAATTAATTTTGGTGGATTCCAACTTTTCCTTCAAGGTTTACATGACATTAACAGTACACGTAGAATAATACAAAAATTATTAGCCCATTACAAAGCTTCAAAATCAGAGCCAGTTATAGGTACAGCTGTAACGTTGAATACGTTGAATAAATATCGTGACAGGAGACCAATATTTACATGTACCGCGAAGTAACGATCGCATTCATTAACGCGATTAGTCTGTCCGTGATTGGGGACGATTGGCAGTTTGCCGTTCCATTTACGACGGACCGCTTTTGTCATTAAACGCACACGCGCTTCCATTAATTACTACGTAATGAGTTCATAGTTAGGTATACTAGTATTATAGTTCGAACAAAAAAAACTTGTTCTTGTTGTTTAAAATTAATAGCGCTTGCATTTCATGATGATCATTACCGAAAGCTTTTTACAAGCTAATTATTACCAAGCAAAATCGTCTTATGAACGCAACGTCTAACAAAACATCGTATAAAGCCCAATACAACACACAAAACATCGTTATGGGTGTAATTTTAGGGGTCTCAGATATCGGATGGCCGTTCCAAGAGGTCTCGCCTTTGAAACTGGAGTTACGCGAATTCGAGGATGATCGAGAGGGCGCCGGGGACCGAATGGACTCAACGCGTGGACTAAATTAGTGCTTGAGCTCTTTCGGCTCCCGAAGAAGGGAAATATTGAGGAAGCTATTGGAAACTTGTGTTTATTTGTGATGAAGCTATTGACAACTTGCGTATACGTTATTTCTATAAATGATTATTAGACGAAAACAAAACTAAATCTCATGATCATAATACTTTAATCTGCATCAGCAACATTCCTAAGTAAAATTAACCTCAACTAGACTCGCTCGTAAAACCATTGCCAAATGTACATATGTACATTTAAGTAATTATAAATATACGAGTATCTAAAGTTAAACCAACCCGATCTCAGTTGGAAACAGGGCAGAGCTAGATACAATATACAAAACTTTTTGATTTTGACTGTTGTGTTAGATAGGCGAATAAAACTTGTTTTAAAATGTAGAGACCGTAATTTTTCACTTAATAATTATGTATTTCGATTATTAAGTTATATTTCCAATCGCAGTGGCTAATTATAACTGTTCACATGACACGGATCGCTTTGAACTTGGCTTATCTGTTCTCCATAATCGTAATATTGTAACGTAATAGACCGGAATAATTAAACAAACTTCTAATTATTTTCTATCGGGGCCCGATAACATTGATTTATTAGTAGCGGCAACGTCCAAAAACAAAGATAGCACACAATTTACGATGTTTGTTATGATAACTGTTTTAAATTGTTCGCTTCGACGTTTTAATCGGATACGAAATATATAGTCGTTGGGAGTGAAATACAGCCGCTAAAAACTATTAGTGATTTATTGCTAAATTTCTGGTATTCGACTAATTGCTTTTGAGTCTAAACTGAATCAGAGATGTAAAATTTATCGTGTACTGAAGCCTATCTCCAGTGAGATTAACTATAAATATATTTTTTTTACATTACGCCTATGGATACCGCAATATAAATCATAATACTTGTATACGTTTAATTTTTTTTTTTATTTACTTCTTGGTTAATTGACAAAACTTCCCTTGTTCATAATTTTTTGTGATATTATGTATTTAATTTTGTTTCCAAATACAATACATCTTAAAATCACTTACTAACTGAAACTGCAAATAACTTACCATACACAGACCGAAAAAGCAAAAACAAAACTAAAATTTCTTAATCGTCAACGAGAGTAAGCTAAAACTTCAAGCCGAAAAGTTAGTAGGTATGTATACTCATGTTCGAAATGTACTAGATACATACATATTCAGGTCCTAGAAAGCGACCACTTGAGCAGGATTATTTCGAGTCTAGGATGTAAAGAGCGACGGGCTCCCCTGCATTTTATAAGAGGATTGTAAAAGATTTCACGTCTGCATTTAGGTCATGCGCGGAACAATATAATATTGTTCTTTTTTTGGAACAAATAGCCGTTACTCTAAAAAAGGTATTGCACTGCAATATACCTGACTAGCTTGTAGTCACGGGCTGTGGGTTCAGTTGCCGTCCATTATTTGATAAAAAATTATATTTGAAAAAAATCTGAAGAGCACTTTTATTTCTGCTATCTCTAGAGTGCTATGACTATCGAGTGTTCATATAGAAATTTGTACACATTTATCAGTTCTCTATTAATATGATAATTACAGTAATAGTATATGTGATTTTTCAAATATTTCAGTGAGTTAGATTAAGTTTAACATTGCAATAATAAGGCATTAGCTTATTGCAGCTCTTTAAGTCGTACATGTGACGCACGGAGATTAGGTCAAATACACTCGAGTTTATAATAGCTTAATGGAGTAACAGTGAGCAAATAATACATGCGATGCAAATATTTTCGCTGAATTCGTGTGCACCATCTATTGTTCATAAACATATTAAAATACAGGGTTCCGTAATAAAAAAGTTTTTATAACGGAATCTATCTTCTCTGGTTCATTATGGTTTCTAATTCAGTAAAGTAATTTTCTAATTAGTAAAGCAAGTGTTCCAATTTGATTTAGTAAAATTTCTAATAGGTTTACTGGTAAATAATTCTAATAACGCCTATACGAAGAACACACAAACTTTATGTCTCCTCGTATTACTGTAACTAAGTCGGTAGTATACTTAGAATACTGTAACTTCAACATTTTACCTTTATAGACTTGAGAGTCTTTACCAAAACATCCTCTCCTATTCGAAAATGCGTCAATTGGGAGTACTTACGTCTTTTCTTATTAGGTTGGTGTAAATCAGATAGAACGCGCTTGGATTTCACATATCTATAGCGTACAAAACCTTTTAAAGCTTTTAAAATATCATACTGAAGTTATTTAGCACGTATTTAATGTGACGGCCATATAGTCCGCAAGTCGCTACCCGGCGAGCTCAACAGTCGTAAGTCATTACTGCGCCGCTTGGAGAGCAGCGCAAACAAACTCAAGGTTATAATATCTTAATGGGGTAAGTTTATAGCAAACAGCCATCCAGAGAGCACTATTCTTCATTACCGACTGAGAGCCTCCGCTAAATTATTCTTGGGGTCACTTCGGTGCTATTTAAGCTAATTTAATCCCAACTTCGCTTACTTCTCACGTACTTGTATTGTCCTTGTTGATTATGGAAGTGGAGTTAAGGTAATTTTGAGTTGCTTCTTCAAATGTAAATGTAATGTTGTCTCGTCTCGGGAGGATATAAGGTCGCAGATGTATTAGTAATTTTCGTGTAAATAATCATAACGAAACATTCCGACTTGTGCCTGCCCTGTACTTCGCTTTCAGAAACTGGTCATATTCTTCTTGTTAATAATTGAATTCATAATTCAATCTAAATTTATATATATATGTACCCACCCAATTTTTATTTATTTTAAATTCCTGGAATATTTACTCTTGCTGAATTGTAGCTTGAATAGTTACTGTTAGTTTTGTAATTACCGAGAGCCTTCAACAGATTTTGTTGTTCATATTTTGTCTTTCGCATAATCTGTGTGAATTATTGAAGTAAACATTACATTTCTTAAAACATCAGTTTATTTAAACTTTAATGTCTATTTAAAATCAGTCTAGTAGGTACCAAAGAAAAACAACAAGCGAGTTCAAGTTGACGATCGTAACAGCTGATAGCGGTGATAATACATTTTTTCATATTATCAACATTTTTGTACCATCACGCCAGGCCGCTATGGGGAAAAGCAGAAGGCACCAAGTGCAACATAAATCACTCTATCCTTATCCTCACGAGCTTCTACATTCATTACTTTCTTACACGTCTGTTTCAGAGACTCGTGATGTCTCCATCAACCAATTTCTAATCTATTTTTATGTAATTACAATGAAATGAACGAGAAAATTAATTGCAACAACAATTCAAAACAAATTTTGTTCATAACTTATCGCTGTACAGATATTTTTGAATTTGTGACACATGTATTCAAAAACTATTGTGGTCATGCCAGTAGAAGCGTATTGTCGCTTAACCGTTCGCGCTGAGACAAGTTTATAAGCACTGAATTATTTACAGCTAAAGTTAGTAAATTTAACAAGCCGGAGCCTGCGGGTGGTCTCGGCGGGCGCAAATTTTTGTTCACTGTAATTATTTTTATAGTTCCCTCGATAACCCGTCAGGCTAACAAGCCCTGATATATTTTATTGTAAAACAAACACAATAAATTCAACACGAAACATTTATAACATGCATCCCATAATTCTGTTCATGTCGTTAGTTGAGTTGAAATATGTATGAGTAAATTTGAATATTCGCGTCAGATTTTTTATTATAAATTCAATGTGTTGTTAGGCTATGTCTTTTATTCCTAATTAATTTATTACACAAGCAATTGAACGAGAAATTACAATTACTATTCTTATATTAAATACATTTCAATTAACATTTAATAGCAAATTGCAATTTAATACTATATATAGGTACTAGTTCTTCGCTTCTCACGCATAAAATCTATACACCTTTTAGGGCCTACATTTTAGACAGGTAGCTACTTATCTAATTTTGGAAATGATAAGAAAATCTCTTTTAACCGTAACACGCGCCCAATTGCAGGTAACAACAAATATCACATACGTTAGGTATGTTGACTCGCCCACTATGAACGGATGTCCAAACAAAAAATGTATTCTGCGAATTCGGACACAGAATCAATAAAAATTAGCGCGATCTAACCGCAAAGTGAATGAATAGCTCAATAAAATAGCCACCAACGAAATGAGATAAAATAAAGTGACGCTTCTTTGCAAAATATATAGTTTTACTGAGTATTAAAATTGTTCAATTTCTTAAAGGTTGCAATAATTATTAACTGTTACAAATTTAAAAAATTAATGATTAACATTATAAGCTTATTGTTTTGTTATATTAATTATTAGAAACCAACACCATATTTAACAAAGAACACCATTTTAACAAAGAAATAAACGTCCAATAAATTGCATATGAGACAAAAAATGATCGACCTTCCGAACGGAATGATTAACACCATTCTAAAACATTGAAGCAGTGAAATAACAAAGGTCGTGTTAAGGTCGTGTATGTATATGTATGTATTTTTTGTTTCCATACGCATGTCAAAGTATGCTATCTGTCAGAAATGTTTGAAAAGGGGTAAAATAGAATTGAAATATTGTATGGAATTTAATCAGTTTCAATGTTAAGATTTCAGCACTTCACTCTTGGATAATAAAAAAATTTGGATCGTTTTCGACGAGCGAAAACTAGTATACCAATAGTTGACAATTTAAACTGTCTGGTATACGTAGTGTATAATATAAAGAAGAACAACTCTGAAGAGAGTTAGTCGGTAATGGTTTTCGATTTCATCATACAATGCGAGAGCAACAGGTTCCGCGCTTAGATTCCTTGCTCGATTCCCGGAGCACGAGTATTTGTGTATCAGATAAATATTATTACTTGTTATAGTCTGCATTTGTTATCGCTCGCGGCTTAATCTGCGTGCATAATGTAAGTGCAGCGTATATACGCTTTGTATGTATTAACAAAGCGAACTACCTCGTGTTAAATAGTTTCAATGGACATCTATAAATCTTGAAGTACAGATCTGTGTTGGTACGAAAAGTATGCAAACTTTCAGATTAATTCTAATATCTATAAAACGTATCTGGAATCTGAACTTGAAACACTTTTTTGACAAATCGTTGACAACTAATCTGAAATATTTCAAGGTACATACTATTCGCTAAATACCTACTAATAAACGTATGCATTATAATACGTGTATGTGTCACCTATTGTGTAAGGAAATCATAAATTCGCAGAAACAATGCAATATATAAACAGAAGTAGGTTGTAGATCGCCAACAGCAGATAAGCACGAATACTCAGAATGGTTTCAATTTCGCGAATTCGCTATCTTTGATATATAGAGTGGCGTGGTTCATAGCGCGGTTGATGATTCAGTGTGAAAAATATCACCTACAACATAAAAACGACAACTTAAGGATGTTGCGGTCAGATTACCATTGCGCCGTTTGTTTTATATCAGCAATGAGAAGGCCGATATGTTAAAAGGTCACGTATTCTATCAAAGGACCGCAATAAACAAAAAACGTTACTATACCTACTTTGCGAATTAAAATGAATGATTCTGTGATTTTAGCTACATAAACATTAATTCTCGCTCGAATAGTCAATAGCATTGGGAAATTGGGTATTACTTAGTTCCAATGATGAGTTCATTCCGGGATAAATTTACATTTCACATTTATAGGTCTTTATTACGATTTCTATCAGAATGCAAAATTCATAACGATGTATTGAATTGCATGCTTGACTAGTCCTATTTCAAATTACAATATAATTTATAAGAACATTGTGATTAAAACTTACTCCCTTACCTGCTAGTGGCCGTACCTCATCTTTATATTAAAGCAGACTAATCTTTAATGGTCATTTCCGCCACCAAGATTCCAAAATGTAGCGGCGGTATTGTCTATGACTCATTTATTGTATGTACATACTTAAAGCCGATAATATATGAACGAACGAAAAAGGTCACACAGATTTTATGCTTCCTTTGATAACATATATGCACATACTTCTGTCCCGAGGTGGGCGTAAGTAGCTGCGACACAGTTTTTACTACTGCAGCTGCTTACGTACATATAAATTTGTCAATTTATTTTAATGTGTGTTTAATAAAATCTTTGAAATCTTTGAAATCTTTGAATTTGGATATCGAAATAATATATTTAATGAGTAATGTCATATATATAGTAGCGTTGTTATGGCATAGACAAGTACTAAGGTATTCTATGCAACCTTTTAATAAAACTAAGTTAAAATTAATTTGTGTTAAAATTAATTAAGTTAAAATTAAAGTTTAAAATTAAGTTGTGTTGATCTGTTGTCACTCCTCTGCTATTCTCTCTGCTTCTAATGGTGAAAAATATAACTGCGTATTTTAAAGTGAAAACTAGTTTTATTCATAACATCAGTATATCCTGTATCATGAGTACATGATACAGGATATATGTAAGTTATATTACGTCTACGTGTATACTAGAGACGGCCATTTTAGTCTTCAAGCTTCGTCTTGATCTTAGTCTTCAACTTTGAATAGAACAGATACTAAGTAATTATGAACTGTAATCGTGTTGACAAACTATCCTGTCTTATTGCCATAATCCTGCGACCAGTTAATACTAAACAGTTTTGTATTTATTTTATTATCATCTAGTGCTAAAAATACTATTTTTCTTTCATTTTATTTTATGATTTGGTCATTGCTATATGTATGAAGTTTTTGTTGGTACATAATATATTATAGGTACTATCATTGTTGACACCGTTAACATTTTGGTTAGTAAATCTATATGTTAATACGTGAAGCGAAAACTTTGGACACCTTTTTACGAAAATTGCGCGTACGGAGGAGTATGAAATTTGGCACACTTATACATAGTTTATGTGTAGGAGAAGTGCAGAACGCTAATATTTTTAAATAATAATGCTTATAAAGTACATTAAATCAATAAATAAAACATTACACTACCATGCATTTGACACACTCATTTAACACACACATACAACGTTCACTGTTTACATTCTGGTTGTCAATGTCAAACAAAAGGTCCAAAGAAATGTCAAAGAATTTTTTATGATGGTCGAATTTCGACCAGTAGGCGACTACTAGTAAAAAGAAATAAAGCAAGTGCTTTCAATAGTCTCATTCTCACTGTCATTTTTATAGTGGTTGCTGATGTCCATAACTGGCAGTGTAAATTTGTGGCTGCAAAGTCATGACATCAGCCAATTTCCAAAACGGCCGAGGTTAATATCTGATTTCAGTACACACAGCAACATCCCTAGCAGTGTACTATGTCTAAAGGATGAAAGAGCACGTCTACATTTATAATATTATTGTATCACGTACAAGAACCGCGAGCTTTCTGCTTTGGTGAAAATGTGGGTAGGCGCACAAAAGCGCTCTTCGCGTCGAAGGCGCTGGAATCGAGCCAACGGGGCGAATTTTGAATTTTCTCTTGAAGACAACGTTATACCGCAAATATATATTGCAATATTATTCTATTTTAATATCCCTATACAGATACGGACGGATCTTGGGTAGATAAAATCGATATGGAAAGATCGTGATTTACATAGAAGATTTTCCTTAATATCTCCATGCGTAATAATCAGTTCCCGTATCAGCATAATTTACTTAATGGAAAATAATGATAAAACGATTATCTTGGCATACCTCCACGCTCGGCGATCTAATCCCAAACGAGGCAGAACCCAAACGTCTGTTCTATCTAGCTAATAAATATACGTTATTTAATTTCTCACCAGATATCTAGATAATTTTTAACCTAGACCCAAAAAAAGTACGTCAATATTATCACAACAATTCTTTCGAATCCACCACCTCCAGCCCAAAGATTCGCTAACTGGGTTGACATGCCAGTCACGGATACCAGCACACATTGGATTGAAGTGTCAATATTAATTGAATATGTACTGTCAACGCGTTAATTACATTTATGCAATCGGTCGCACTAGCGCCATCTGTTATTCGCACGAGTAGTTAAAAATATCCATTTAATTTTTCTTTGTCTCAAATTTATTCGTTTGACACATAGACCCTCTGTACCTCGCACTGAATGGACGATATACGAAATCGACAAGCAAGCGTTTTTTTCTCCATACTTCCCGGCTCCGAGTTACACGACACCAAGTTAATACGCATATATACGCAAAACAAAACATGTAAACCAATACAACTCATCAACACCTCTAAACACCTGTAACAAGATCGTCACAACAAAGCTAATATAAACGTGATTCAGTTAAATAAATTCGCAATAGAAAATCAGCGCGCGGCTCCGCTGCGTTCGTTTATCTCGACAACAATGCTCTTGTTAAGTTTGTTTATCCCCGTTAAAGTAACAATCACGTATGCGGGGTATGTTACCCGTTCGTTACTCCAGTGTGGGATCAGCGTAGAGCTAATGAGTATAATTAGCGGCGGAACAACAGCGCCGTAAGATTTATTGTGATTTAATTACACATTTTCTATTATATCGCCCGAGTTTCCGCCTTCGCGACAACAACAAATAAAACAACCACAGTATGTTGTTAATAAAACAACAACAATATGTTGTTGTTTTACATTTGGAACTGTGTTTGTTTGATTCGTCTAATTATTTCAGACGGGTGCATAATTCTTTGGTATGGTCATTCGATATTCAATAAAAGAGTGCT
The DNA here is from genome assembly GCA_018246895.1 of Aspitha aspitha aspitha. Classification (NCBI taxonomy): domain Eukaryota; kingdom Metazoa; phylum Arthropoda; class Insecta; order Lepidoptera; family Hesperiidae; genus Aspitha; species Aspitha aspitha. The sequence goes on along the minus strand of DWGJ01002404.1, from coordinate 5,660 downwards.
GGGATGTATGTTTTGTGGGCTTTTCTCTCGCGGTCTATTTAGCGTGAAAGGTGCATAAAGCCGCGGACTAAGGCTATAAAATCTAAATGGATGGCTAAAACTCGTTAAATAAATCTCTTTCTTTCTATATAGATGCTGCTCATACAGCTGCAGATACACTACATTGAAACATTTAACAGACTGGCCTCCTGGTCGAGTGGCTAGAGACCCTGACTGCAAAACCGGAGGTCGTGGATTCGATTCCACCGAAAACAAACATTTGTGTGATGAGCACATTTGTTTGTTCCGTGTCTGGGTGTAATAAAATTATGTATATTTATCAGCTGTCCGGTCACCATAACACGGGCAATAAATTGCCCAATTTGGGATCAGACAGCCGTGTGTGGAATTGTTCCCAGTTATTTATTTATTTATCGAATTATCAATTCAATCCATATTTTCGGTTAACTTACTGACGATGACTATAATACTAATAGTATTCCATTACTAACATATTCACCATACAAATATTTACCTAATCCACAGCTCACCTGCTTAATCGCTGGGCCAGAACAGATTCGAAATTTATCAACCTATTTCTTCCTCATCTACTAGGACTGTGTCCATTACATAGAACCAAACAAAGAAGTACGCTTTTCTTCAATAGCAAATACCTATCTATACTTTGACCAGGGCTGCAAATCAATTTCGTATCACACACTCCCCCTTGCCCACTAATGTCTATTATATTTCCCAAGACTTTGTTCTGCGCACACATGAATACTGTTCTTTTAGATTTCGTCGTATAATTTTCGTCAATCGAATAGAAACTCTAATCCTCTGATCTTAGAATTCCTTTTAGGTTACACGTCATCGTATAATCCTTGACGCTTCTACAAGCAGTTTTTTATATATTCATCGGTTGTGTCCTGGTATTCTGATGACACATTGGACTCAAATGAAGCAGTACAAACACGAAGCGAGAGAGATGATTCATGAGCGCTTTTACGGCAGAATTTAGCATGCGATAGTACAGATTTTGCTTGGTAAAGGAAAAGCAATCCGTTTATGCAAAAGAAACATACTTTTATAGGTCGTAATCTTAGAATAACTCTGTGATATGTAAGGAAAATCAAAATAATCCTTCTCGGTTACAAACCTGGTGCTCATCAATGTGACGCAAAAAAAGGTAAATTCAGAGTAGGAGCTCTCATCCTCCAGCCAGGGAGCCCGGGAAAGGCGACGTTTAGTGCGGCTACATGCCGCTGTAAGCAAAAGAAGGTATGGGGTGAGGACTGCTGCATTCGTTTGGAAGACTTTGGAATCAAAATAGCTCTCAGGGCCATCAAGGGTGGTGAAGAAAATGTCCACATGCCTCCGTCTCCCCCCAAGGAATCGCGATTCCTTTCGAAGGTTTCAGCTCATTACCCTAAAAAAATAAGGTTAACCACGCTTCAATGTAAATAGCTGAAAACTCGATTATTCACCATGGTCGAGGTAACTAAATGTAATGCCATCGAGTCCGAAAGAAACTCGAACTAATAACATTTTTTTTGTGCGGGTAATAAAACGTGCGGTCCAAACGAACCCCGTTTCACTCTCAGAGGATAGTAAAAGTAAATTTATATCTTCATAAACGGACAGTTAAACTTAACAAGCTATAGCGACACGGAGACGCGAGGGATTGGGAAAAACAAAAATTCAGCCGAAGTTTCTTTTTGTATTCGGTATGACAAAAAAATTATTAAACATTTTCAGCCTTTGAAATCTCAATGCGATAGGTATAAGGTCTTTAATTTTGCTAGTTTCAGTCGACATTTATGAGCATATGTGGCGGAGATAAAATCACATTAATGGGAGAAAAAAAAGCATTAAACTAAAAATTCAATGATTTCTTATCTATTATCTTATGAACTTCAATAAGCCGGTAAAATTGTGATAATCAAAATAAAATTTTGCCTCATGTTAAGGCTGAAGATCCTATTTAAAATCGGATTATATTTTATCTATAAAACAATCACTGTCACGGCTGCTTTGGAATTGTAGATTCGGAGAGACCTTTAAAGAGCCATCGGGTTATATAGAAATCCACGTCTTACGTTTGGCATATAAATATACCTAAATCATAATAATCTCAGTTCCATTAAATACACTTAAGTGTCGTTCTTTACGGTAACGAATGTTGCGTTTTCAAAAATAATATCCGTCACCAGGTATTCACTTGATCCGATACGCGAACCGATGAAACCGCGGGATTATGTCGGACTTGTATTGCGTTTAAAAATAATATCCGCGATTCCCATTCGCCCGCGTGAAATTGAAAGTCATAAACATTATTTATTTATTTATTTATAAAAACTTAACCTAGCCTTACAGGTAAACCTAATTCGCTAGTAAAGTTACATATTAATATTACATTATTTACAATAATAAGATATGTACGAGTATATCTAATATATCATATCTAACTTTCGACATTTTAAAATAAATAAAGAATAACAATTAAACAATTGCAACAACAAATACAAGCACTGTTATAATGGAATAGGCACAATTAGCAAAATTCGTTTCCGCAATCTTCAGATTCTTTGATCATTTTTTCGCTTAATTTAATATTCATCGTCATATTCCCTAAACTATTAATCAGTAATCAGTAAACTATCAATGACATAACTAACTGTAATGTAGGGTAACTACATAATTACTTTTATGTAGGAAAAGGAAAAGTGATATACACTTTTCCTTTGTTCTCATTCTGGAATACACATCGGTAGCTAACCGTTATGTCATTGAGAAATCCTCGCCTCCTCTCTAATTCAACACAAACCTTTGTAATTAGTTTTATTGCTTCACGAACTATCCATCAAAATCCATCAAAAAAGGAAGTCGTTGCGAATTTGGCGAATGTTATTGAAAAATTATAATATCCGTTATCGACTATCCATCGGATCCGCACTAAAACCCGATGATCCCTCAATCAGAACGGATTATATCCGGCTTACAATCGAATCCGTATCCGGATATGAGCATTTGCAATGAAAATAAAAATACCTTCCGGATTTTGGACTAGTTGATAAAAAAGTTATTCGGATTTACCAATCCAAAGGTTAACTTTATTGTATGCGTTTCACAGATAGAATTCGTTAGATTAGCTCTATTTGAATAACATACTACATATATACCGATATTATTGATTTTTCTGCAGTACTCTATTTGGAAACAAAATAGATGTGAAACTCAAAAAATTACTTACAGCCAATATAAGCGATTTGACCAAGAAATATGCAAACAAACAATCCTAGAATCTCTGCACATTTTGACCACTTTCAATACTGGAGTTACGAGCTACAAATTATGGTCTTAATGGTGGTCCTTGTGGCATGCCAACTAAGAAATTATTTCAACAATATGTTTAAGGCAACTGAAAGCCTGTTATTAACAGTATGTACAAAACCGATCCAATAATAATGATCAGGTAACTTTAATAAACCAGTATGTGCGTGGCTTCCTGTGAAGGGATCAATTTTTTCTATAGGTGGCCTTAAGTCTACGAATGTTATAAATACTAGTAAGAAGAATGTAAGAAGGTTGATTAGTAGTGAAGTCTGGCTTGTAACTTACGATGGGATTAAAACATCGTCAGCAATTATTTGATATCGTACTTCAAACGCGGATTCGTTACAATGAACAACTAACCGATCTTATACAAGCACTCATTTGCCCTTTAACGAAAGATAACATTGCAAGCCGAATTTCGTGTCTTTCCAAACATTAGATTACCAAGTGTCACTTATCAAAACCCACATAAAGACGTCTTTAGAAAAGTGAACAGAAAATCTTCACAGATTTTAAAGATAGACAGTTTCAGCATAGTAAAGAGTGGGCGATGGTAGGGTTGTTTTTTAGATTTTAAAGATAGATTCAGCAATATGAAGTGGCGATATTAATATCAGTCGAGCATCATTAGACCATGAGCGAGTGTAGAACATTGGCCGGCCGCCAGAGCAAAGTGGCTAATATATGAAGTTCTGGATCTAGTGGATTTAGTGCATACTAAGTCCGTGAAGTTCAAGAGGTGAAGCCACTGAGGCGAATACAGAGTGGAAATCTTGGCAGTACCGTTCATCTTATCTGCAATAAGCGATATGAAATGTTGCTGATCCAAACCGCCATTTCTTTCTCGAAACAAAATTGAACAGATGCATAAGAACACCACTGTCGCTTACCAAATATTTACCAAAGTACTAAATTCACAGCATTACATATACCAAGATTCCACTTCCACTTTTAGTTGCGTATAGAATAAAAAAATAACAATGATCAGACGAGATTGTTAAATTCTCACCGACCCATAACTATCCATCTATATCGACGCGGCACAAAATATCAATGCCAATATTGCTGACCGCACAAATCCACATCGGAACCGAAGTGAGTTTGCTAACTGCGCTCAAACTGATTCTCAGCATCAGCAGTGCTGTCAGCACTGGCACCTTTCCAGATACATTTTGGACACATTATTTATTTTTATGCCCTAACGCTGTAACCGACTGGATTTGACCAATTGTTTAAGTCAAACATCGCCGAGAACGCTCGGTCATTTGAAGGTCAACCCTCATTCACTGTGCAGTAGCCGTAAGATTAATAAGCCTGACAGTCACTTCAGTGGATCGTAAAACAGATGATGGATATGACACTACACGACAAGTTAAGTGTTACAGATATTCTCGTCATGTACGAGTACATACGAGTATATGCTGAAAAGATCTGTATTTATAAATTCCCCAAGTCTAAGATGATAAAATTATTTAGATAAATTCAAATTCTGCCTTTTAAAGTAATACCGAAAACCCTTGCACGATAAATTTTCATAGTGCTGATACCCAAATTGTAACTTCGTATAATTTGCTTATCGAATACAAACCGATTGGGGAAATCTTCACCGTCAGCTGGCGCCGTTCCAGGAACGTTTTGGACACAACATTCCATTCTCGATTTGCCATTCTCGCTACACCAATGCTTCGGTCTAACCATTGTTATGGGAGTTCATGCGACTCGCATCGTCCTCGACTAAAGATGACAATTAATATTCTCGCAGTCCTGTTGCAAGTAACAGTAGCCAACTAGTATTCTCATTAATAGCGTTTAATTATCAACTGAAGTAATAAACACTAATGGTTCCAGTCCTAATATTAATGTTTGTTGCAGATGTTCAACGGAGGCAGCGCTAACTTTAATATAAATTTTTGGTTGAGTTGAGATGAAGATGTGTATTGACTTCAGTGAGTAATTAACTTCTAAATTAATTCCATGCCTCGCCGTAATCTTCATGGGTCTATACGTCCTTTCCTTCGTACTTCGAATTTGGAGCGACTAAGAATATAATACCAATCGCATTTCATCATGATTATTATTGCAATTGTTTACATTAGCTATCATTTCTTCATGCTGTATTACCGGGGGACTAGGGATAAATAAAATTCCACACACGGCTGTCTGATCCCAAATTAGGCAATTGTGCCTGTGTTATGGTGACCGGACAGCTGATAAACATACATACATACGATAAAGTACTTACATATATTATATATAGATATATACACGTACAGATATATAAATATACATACATAATGTAATTAATAAAACGTTAAGAGAAAGAGTCAGAAGGAAGAAAAATAAAT
>DWGJ01002403.1:0-15906 GCA_018246895.1 Aspitha aspitha aspitha | reverse complement strand
AAGGATCCACACCATTAAATTTGTTATTGTACGATCTGACTAAACGTGTCATAATGCTATTTCTACCATATTTGGTTCGATGGAAGGGGACGTTGAACATAGCTGTGCGTGTATGCCGGGTGCGATTTTTTGGAACGTTCAGTGATATGCGGGAGAGAAGGTCTGGGCAGTCAATGTTACCACGTAATATATCAAACAGGAAGCCCATGTCTAAGATTGTGCGCCTCTCTTCAAGCTTTGTAAGATTGAAATGTAATCTGTCATCTTGATAAGATGAACTGCAACGCTTAAATTTATAATTTAAGTGCGAGATGAACTTCTTTTGGATGCGCTCAATTTTAGCAATGTGTACAGAGTAGAAAGGTGACCAGATCTGAGATGCATATTCTAATGTCGATCGGACATAAGCGAAATAAACAATTTTTAAACTCAACAAATCCTCAAAAGGAAGACAGGTTCTCATAACAAATCCTAGATTACGTAAAGACTTGCAACATATAGCAACTTTAAAAAACATCTGATCAGGAACTGCCTAAAGGTGATAAAACGGCCTGTGTACTTGTAGGTATCATATTTATTTACTCAATGTTGGCTAATTCGATAGCAGTGAACATAAGAGAGACAGCTTCTTACGTAAAACGAAATAATGACATCTGACTGCGTTTATCGTCACTATCATCGTTATTTTCATCAACGTAGTCATCAACCTTATACTTACCATATCATACTTTCTCAATCTGCCTGTTTTTGTCTTACGAGTATATAAGGGACTTACATCATACGGATAAATGTTATTAAGTCTAAGAGAGAATAAATAAACAAAATTGATATTAAACTCCAGTTCTCATGTTTTCAAACTATTATTCTAGTAACTAAAATTCCAGGAACTGTCTGAAGCATGAAAAGAAATTGAGCAAAATGTTGTTAAATCTCTTTGTGCCCGTATCATAAGTAAGACAATCGACAACAAACGGTCCACAAAGCGACGTAAAGAGCACGTAAAATCGATTCACAAAACACAAAAAGCACAATCGGTTGAATGGACACAAAAACACGGCTAAAAATACAATAGTAGTCTCCATTTGAAGATATACCCCCAGCTGATGTTTTTACGCTCTCGTGTCATTGCATTAGGAGGTGTACACAAATATCGCTTCTAACCGTTCGATAAATGTATTAATTTTGAACGTCAGAACCGCTTAGGCTCGTTTAGATCTTAGAATAGGTACAAAAAACGGGAGGTGCGTTTGGTGCTTTTGGTGTGACCAGTAGCCATATTGCCGTCCTTTACTTTAGAGCAATATCTAATATGATAGAAAGAGATGATATGCGTTACCTGTGTCCTATTTATCAATACTTATTTTATGTATACAGTCATGCACTTTGTACTGGTAAGTTGTGTGTTGTTTCTTTGAAGCGATTTGCTGGAAACGCTCATTTTTTGGAATGCGATTCATAATTAATTAATAGCCGTCAAGCGTATCGGACGTAGCGGGAGCAAATGGGACGGATGCCCACATTCCATTGTCGTGTAACTTACGCACATCGTTCATCAAGTTGACAAGCGTTAATCCAGTTTCCGGGGGGTCTACCATTGTCTCGAACCAACTCGATTCGTTGACGCACCGCTGTGTTGTTTGAATTCAATTTTAATCGATTACAAGGTAATTTTGGTTCGAGTCCTTTGTTAATTTGAACAAATGCAGCTATTAGGGATTTTAGTATATAATACATATAATGTCCTCGATGTGAATTGCTAGTTTAGTTATGGATATTGTAACTCTATAATCTCTTCTACACGATCGGCACGAAATTTGATTTTGGATTTTATTAAATTTTATTTTACTTATACGTAAACTTGATTGCTAATGTTGTGAGATTTTGACTGCTGATGATAATAATTCTTTTTTTTTACTTATCTAAGTAGGTATTACCATGTTTGTTAAGCATTTAGCATTCAGATTACTTATCAATTGATATTACATATTGATAGTAGGTCTGCCTTTAGCACTTCATTAGCATTTTTATAATAATGTGAATTTTGTGGTCTCCTATCGAGAATCATTAGTACTAAGTTTTCAAATCGTCCCTGGCCTAGATGACAAATCGTTCTGTGAATGATAGTACCTATTCTCGTCTGAAGTTTTATTTTTATTGTTCGGTGAACTTTTGAACATTAATGCTTTCTATTTATTTAATTTTTTATTATCTTAAACAATCAAAGGATATAAAAATATTTAATTGGTTATTTAAGTTCAACAAGCGTGCACAAAATGAATACAATATTCCACTTTAAGTGCCTCCGCAAACGTTACAGGTTGGCGTTCTTTTAGTCCTCTTTATCATATCCCAATATTCATTATATTCATTATAATAATAAATATCATTATAATAAATTGACAGATACCAGGCACTTAACTAGACAGTAAATTGATTGTATGCTCCGTGACAAATACTTATAAGCTAGGATTCCTCAAAGCGACTTTCAAGAGACTTTTGGTAAGAATCCGTTATCGATCTTAACCTGACGCTTCACACTGACCGGGATCGCAGTCGGATGCAAGTCTCTGATAATGATAAAAAGCAATTGTTAACTCGAGAATCGTTAGTAGGATACGTTGAAATGGCCCCCGCACCCCGCCCTCCGTTGAATCTCGATGACAAATTGATAGTGTTCCCGTCGGGAGCTCTGTTTTTGTTGTTTGATATATGTCTGAGCATTGTTCGTCACTGCGTGCTTCATTTAACTAGCAAATTATCGAATTAATTTCTGTAATACTTTCAAGCTTCAATATTTAAGGAATAATTGTAATTATATTTTTGAAACTAGATATTACATATATGCACCAATATCAGTGGCTGTCTTGCTATATAATAGGCGGAGGGCGGCGCTTTGTTACCCTACTCCTAAATATCTTTCTTTTTTAATTTTATTCTATCTTTTATAGTTTTAAGTATGTATCTTATATTGACAAGCTAGACGTTTTATTTCTTGTATATGTAGCTCTGAAGAAAACACCACTAGGAAACCTGTACGCATTAACCTGTACGCATTCTGATTTCTAAGTGAATATTGGTACGTTTTAAATAAATAATTGCGACAGTAGTGCCATCACACCACAGAATGCGTTACGAGCGCTATAACGGTACCTACGACGTTGAGAAAAATATAACTTAAAAAAAATAACGTTAAAAAAAAATAAATAATAATAATGAGAAAAAAAGTAACAATTATTTGTTTCCTGCTCGTAATCATTGCACTTCAAAATTCTGTTGGTGTTATTCAATACTTGTCTACATTTTATTCGATTCTTTGTGAATCTTTCATACTTAGATCATGTTACTGCAGGAAACGAAACAAGTTTTACGGAATTGTCATTATTTTTGTGTTGGATTTGAGATGACTGTTGGATTGAGAATTACTGAATTCTGAACCTGCAAATTTTATTAATATCGTTTTTAAATATAATGAGAACCATCTGTTTTTAATAAAGTAATCGAATTTGAAGCAGAAAAATTCCAGTAGGTAATAACACTAATTGTGTGGAAAAACCTCTCGATTTACATTTACATCGGACTTACAAAACATCGTTACGCCGAAAAGGGTTCACATACAAATTTCAATGTTTATCACGATGTCCGCTTAACCCTTTTACGGCGGAAAATCAGATAAACGTCCACCTGGCTCTAGATTAAACAGTCGAGAAGCATGTGGCCGTCCGATGACATGGAGTAAATTACATAATCATTATTTACGTCGTAACCCTCACGAAACGAAGAACAACGGACTTAATGATAAACCCCGGCGGGTGGGTCTGTTCGACCATACGTTTCCGTTTCCATTTCGACGCTTTCTTTCGTCTATTAATCAATAAGATACAATGGCAGAGGGTTAACATTTCATTTTGTTTTTTAATTAAAACGAATTACTGACGTTTCCAAAACACTTATTATATTTTCGGTACTATGTGAACTTCCCAAATATTCTGTGAACTCTTTTGTAAGTTCAATGCGTTTGACGTTTACAGATTATAAAGAATATGAAATTGGTCCAGAAACGTTTATCAATCGGGTATTCGATTCGCATTGATTTCTTGAGACAAATTCGAGCGACACTCGAGCCCACTTCCCGGGTTCTGGGGAAGAAAAAAGAAAAAAAAATTAAAAAATCGTCCTCGAGGGCGTCGTCGGATTTCAATTACGGCCAACATATTCACGGGATCGTGTTTTGCTTTCATTCATTTCAACCGAAATAATCTCTACCGCAAACAACGTTTGTACAGTCGACTTGTCAAATATAATACGCCCTTTGTGTGCCCAAAATCGATTATGGCCTTTTTGTTGTCAAAATTGAGGTTCGAATTTCTCGAGTTCCACAATAGTTGCGATGTTTATCGCGGCCAGGTGTGTTCGGTCCCTTAAATGTTTTTTAATTGAGTGAACGAAAAGATTACGGAACACAGACTGTCTCGATGAGTCTGCGTTTTTGAAATTTTTAGTTTTAGTCTTAAAATGTAATAAAAAACTAATGTTCTTGGTGTGTCATATGTTGTACAGTCTATAACATTGATTTTTATTGAAAAACTTTGTTCATATAAATAGTTTTTACGTATTCGTCTTTTTTTTGGTCTTTTTCGGCACCTAAATCCATCAAAACTTCGCATTGTATCTGTTTTGTCATTCTTTCATCACCCATTCTCTACATTCCCAAACCGTCAGAGCACTCTATTTCTATTAATAATATTGCGACAAATTTGAATACTCTGAAAAGCTCTGTAAGACCTTATAAGTGCTATGGCGTATAGTTCGCCACTGTAGCAACCCGAAGCCCGCGGACAAAGTAATTAAAATGTCGTACACAAAATCATATTGCTTTTGTTTCGTTCGCTGCGTCTGGCAAAATATAAGAGAGGGACTTACGTGCGAAAGAGAGCGGTAGATATACTATACGGCGATTGATGTTTTATATTAAACTAGTGAACCTGACAAGGCGTTGCCGTGGTTATACATGTCAAATCATATATGTCAAATATCGTGCGTTCAGAAATTTTTGTTATGTAAATTTTTTTTGACAATTGACATTTATCATTTATTTATTTTATAAAACTATCTTATCTTTTAAATTGGATCGAATAATAGATACGTACAAAATTTCGTTGAAATCTGTTCAGTGCATTCGGAGATTATCGCAAACGAACATCGTGACACGGAATTTATAATTTTTTAATTTAAGAGATTCATATGGAAATCTTAAGTTTCAACAATATTTATGCGTCCTTGAAAATCTCAATAACTTTGTAAATAGATTCACGCATATCTGAAGCACGCATATTTCTGTAATTTCTTCAATCCATACCAAAAATCACATCGATCCGATTTGTTTCACGTGAAAGACACGCAAACGCACGGACTTTTACATTTATAATATAGTCAAAGACAGAATTACCATCGTATACAGCATACTCTAACTCTAAGAATACTACTCTAGTATGGGTAATCCATATTTTAACAATCTCAAATTGCCGACTGATATGAACCATGTATTTGACAGTACATTATCTCGTATCTTTATATACCCACTACCTGTACATTATTTCATACTATTTTCATGATTGCAGCAGTGAATAATTTGCACAGTAACGCTTGCGCTTATTAACAAAAGCCAAATGCACGTTGCAGACACGGCCTGCCGCCGACAAAGCCTCACCAATTTGCGGATTAGTTGATGCGTAAATCGTTGAATTAGCCGTTCGCTCAACGACTAAGGTCCGAGCAATTACGAACGTAACACGATACAGCTAGGTGTAAGCACCTTTCGAGGTGGTTGTTTATATTCAAGATGCACAATTAATAATTGTTACCTGTGATTTGGCTCACTCAACTTACAAAATTCGCATTATTTTAATACTCAACTCTTTTAGGGGATAATTAAAAAAATATTTTTCACAATCTCATCTGTAACAGACACAATTGTAAGGAAATTTGATAAAACAATAAAATTTCTCAAAACTTTCCAAACAAAATAAATCAATATACAACATTGATAAATATTACAAGACATAAAAAAACAATTGCTACTTATTTTCCTCGTAGAACAGACGAGACTCACCCCTCGTGTAAACAAATGAGATATTATTGAAATATTTCCAAAATACGATGTATACATTGTACGTTCTTTATGTGTATTGGTACCGAGTTAATATAGAAGTGAAATAAGAAAAATGCATCATGGCGTAGGTACTGTACTTAGCAATCCACAATTCCTCATTCATTTCCTCATTTCCTCATATTTTTTTGAAAGTGTTATATAGTTGTACGAGTATATGGTCGAGCGGTTACAGACCCTGACTATAAAGACAGAGTTCGAAATAAGTAGCTTCTTATAGTCTCCAAAGAATAGAGATTGTCATTAACAATTACTTCAATGACAACTATCCCAAGAATTGCATTGCAAAAAAGTCGCATCTCTTCTACTAATTCGTTATAATGCTTAAGCTCAACGTTTGAAAAAGATTAGTTGCGATAGGTAGTGTAATTACACTCTTGTTCGATACTCTTAATTGTGTTACTAATTAGTAAATTAAAAAGTCACTTTCTAAAAGACATGGTACATGCTTCTGATAAATCAGCGATTTGACTTCTTTACAATCGTCCGATATTAACGATTATTTAAAAAAGAAAAAAGATGTACATTGATCACATGAACTAAACAGCGTCGGGCCGTATCCGGCAAATAATTAAAAGTTTTAAAAGAACCACTCAAATATGGGAGAAAGAAATAAATTTTCCACCCGAACGGATACTTTCGTTTTTATCCTTCTGCCTTGTGATTTATTACGCAAATCATTTTGCCGCTACAAAATCCCCTTTAAACACCACTGCATGCCTTATAACCCTCATAATAATGCACAGGTAAAATATATTCAAGGTTGTCGAGACGTAACATGGTATGTAATTTGCATTTCGTAATGTATAGTAATGAAATATTCAGTTTTTTCAATAGGAGCTTTGAGTATCTCTCTCTACTGACACGATTTTTTCTTATCCAAAAGCTCCAGTCACCTTTCCAATGTCAAGTGTCAAGAATATGAACCATTTTGTAGTTAGATATATGAATGAATCTTATACTTTTAAGAATAAGAAATCATTAATTAATTTGATATGATTTGTTAATTTTCTTGAAGCTTAAAGTGGCGAATGTAGATTTTCATTGAATTTTCAACGAATCATCAAATGTTATTCAGTTCCATCAAACAACAGTAATTAAAAAATGTGTTATATTTCTGCACAAATTAATTTATTCAATGATATCTACCATTAAACAAAGTTTTTTTTCTTAATATTTTTCATTATTATACATACTTACCTAAACTTATGAATGTTATTAGTAGATACAGTAATAGTTATTAGTTCAATGTGGGCAGATGAATTTAACGCTAGTGTTGGAGTCGGTGAAGGAAAATTACACGGAACCACAGATGGCTTGATCTAGACAAGGCGAAATTGGAGACCGAATGGATTCCTTTGATGTTTGGAAAAACATTGAAAACCAATGTCCGTTAGATCAAGCGTGAACGTGTGAAAAATGTGAAAATGATTCTATGTGAACATTTTAACGAAATTGATATTGTATCAATGACATCAAACTTAATATTATGTTCATTATTTTATCACGAAGTTGTAGGTAATTGAAGGGAAATATATTTTTCCATAGTGAATCAAACATGCCTAATCTCTTGTCATGAATAGTCTACTTTTGATGCTCTCCAATAGATATTATCAAGATTTCTTTACTAAAATTCATCGGAAAATATATAACGTCAATGTTTTGGTGCTTCACCGCATAAGTCCACTTAATGTTATTTTGCCCAGCGGATATTAAACTCTAAGATATGTTTGAAGTTCATGGTGGAAGCTAGCCGATATGTTTGTCCAATATAATGGGTCCAATATTTGCGAGGCGTGATTGATTGCAAGACCCCGGTTTGCGGATCAATATACGTCGAAGTTTGTGATGTTACGAGCCTTCTTTATGTTCATGCTACCCTCTTAAAAGAAATGAAAGGAATTTGCACTAAAAGCCGCATTTGAAAAATTCTTCGGAAACAAACGTAAGAAATTACAAGGGTAGGTACCATATTTCCTGTAAGTGTTATGATTTGACAGAAGGTTGCAATCCGTTTACAATTGCTTCTAGATAGAAAATACCCAATACATAATACATTTTCTATATTAACATAGGTATAGGTGATACGGCTACATATTATGTATTTCATTTGCTTTTATTTAGCAATTCTTTATTTAACTTCTATTACTCTATAGGATTAATAAAGAGTAGAAATAGTAGCAGTTTGAATCCAAAAAGGTGAAGTTGCAGATGTAATGGGTACTAAGCTGTTCTCATCATTAGCAATCACGCTGTGCGGTAGCTAACTAGGGCACGAGTGAAAGAAACTATTGAATTTGAAGTGTTAAAAAAATATTTGCCCCGCCAGAAGCAAACACTTGAGACACTCTTGAATATTAGGCGTTTGGTAACATCTAATTGGTGATTACGTTATCTTAATACGATTCGTAAGTAGTCGGGCTTTTGGTTTCATTTTTGTTTTGAAAACTTAAAAACAAAATAATGATATTGGAAATATGTATAACGTTATGTTTATAATAATAATAAATACCGATCATTAATGATGTAATACAAAATACTCTTTTTACTTCTGTTCACTTCTAGTGATTATAAGTGATCAGAATTAAACAGAAAGAGGAGCTACCACGAATTATATTTCAACAGATTTTTGAGAAATTGTGAACAAAATGAATTACCTAGCTAGTACATAATGTCTCATTTTAATCATTTGTAGACGCTTTCGGTAATATCCCTCTTGTAAGTGTGTCTTATTTTTGCAGTATCGGTGCTTTAGAAGAATTATTACGTTCCAGCCTCGCTTCTTTATTATTCAGGCAGAGTATGCGTTCGTGTTGTAAATGGAAATTTGCTCGTTCATTTCATGCACGCTTTATATCTTACGGTATTACATATTTGGAAGTCCGCGCGGCCTTAATAATGACATAAAGTAGTCTGTATGGATGCATAGTTATATTGCCTGTGAATTTCAGTTCAATACATTCAACGTTATCACCATTTTTTACAACTGCTGAATCATTGGAAACGTTATTTGTGAGATGATCGTAGATTGTTATATGGGGTTCTATTGTGTTTCTGGACCTTGCCTCGATACACTTAACAGAATTCATATGCTCACTTTTCATTAGTCAGAATGACGTACAATCCGCATACTTTTTTAATATAAAACAAATTTGTTATATTTAAAATGCCCCTAAGCTGTTGACTTAACCACATGATTTATATACCGTTTATTATAACATCTGATAATATATGACAGCCTGATGGTAAATTAGCGTGAATTTATATAAAATTATGCGGAAATAAAGATATAAACAGTACTCGACTAATACAAATAATAAGGGGTTTGCAATAAATAACAGAATTATCATAATACGGCTCCATATTCAGTACTAACGAGAGTCGAACGAGCGGCGTCCGACTTCAACTACTCGTTAGCATGAAATCAAAATATTTATTATGAATTAATTTACATAAACAGCCCACGAAATATGCGTCTTTGAGCGTTCCTTGCTACGATTGTTCTGTCGACGTTTTTCATGTTGCTTTGTTCTTGTTCGTATTAGATTGTTAATGTTTTGCCAAATGAATATTGAGCTGTCAAATAAGTCGTCAGATAAGCGGCGGGCGTGTAATTATTTCTGTGAATGCACCATTCGAACGGGTAGAAAGTATTAAATTACATGCTTGGCCCGTCCTAGATTGCCGGTAGTTCCGATTTTCACACGATAAGTTTTTTTCCTAGCGACCCACGAATTCCTTCGCCTATTGTTTTAAAACAAAAGCCATTACGACAATTTGGTTATTGTCATTGATTTAGAGCGATGCCTTTTTAAATATCTTATTTAGTCTGTTGAATAATTCAGCTCTCAAATTACTCCGTTTATTGCGTTCATTACGTCATTTACCTACGTTAAAATTAACATAAAAGCTTACTGAGATTGATCATTGTCTTTCATAGTTTTGGTCACCGAATTTCTCATTTACTCGTTGTAATTTTGTACTAAGTTACTTTACTTTATTTTATATTTTATGTTACAAAGAACCACAATTTAAAAACATTACTGTACAATCGAAATGAAAGGAAACGAAAAATAAGCGTATATTTTGAATGCAAAGAGTTTGTAATGATTATTGTTTGATTAAAATAAATTATGAAATTTAGAAAATACTACTAAATAGCACCTAATTGAATATTGTAGAAGTATATATACAAATATACCTGCTGCTATGTCCACTTTACGCTTATGAACTTTAAAGCTATATTTATTAACGGCATAACTTCATTGAGTCCGTAAAAATTCTCACTCGGGAGAAAAGTTCGTTACCGCATTGTTGGCGTGGAGAAGTAGGTGAAAATCTCTTTTAAGGTTAATGAATTCGTGTGAAGTGTATGAAGATTGTCATTAAGACACGTTGCTGCTTGAATATGTAAGACAGGTGGACTATTTCATTCAGCGCAAGTGGTAGTAAACTAGTAAGTTGGCTTGACTTCTCTTATATAAAGTGAAGATGACATTTTTACGTCTTAAAATCCAAAGGCATTCTCTTTCGACCTAGGTTGATGTAAATAGTTCATATTCAAAATGGACAAAATATTTCCTTCCAAATTCAAATCTGAAGATTTCTTATGCAATTCACATCGAGAGTCCACGCGTTCCAGTTAATTAGTTGGAACCAACCGCGCGCGTAATAATCCTGACAAATTGCGTATTCCACGAACCACCGCTCCAGGTACATACTGGTACGTACCTACATGTTTTAATAATTCCCAAGCACGTCATTTTAGCCGCTGATAGACAAAGTTGGAACAGCTTTGATGTTCCTAATCTCGAAGCGAAACGGAACAAAACAACCTCTTCCTTGTCAACGGGGGTCCACGCTCAATTTGTCAAACTTGTTTATACAGTTTCAGAACACTTGCAATAACAATCCTTTGTCGAGAGTTTTCTTTCGAGTCTCCCGTGACAAACTCAAAGGATTCGCCGCGAAGCGTGTCCAGTCGGGACGAGAACATCTGTTATATTAAATCAAAATGTCTTACGTTCGCTAAAAATAGTTTTTAATATCTCCCGCACGAAACAGCCAGCAACTTGTGTTGATAATTCCGTGTGTGGCACCTCGATTGTGTATTTTGTCTGTGTGATTATCTTAAAAGGAAGACGTAACCTATTCATAGCTGGCTTAGTTCGTTGAAATTTAAGAACATCGCAACCACTTTTAAATTCAATGAAGATTAATCTTGTAAATTTATTTTTACGTAAAGCACTTTGTCTGTTCGTTATTGTTTTGATTATCAATGAAATAATAGTAAAACATAACATTTTTGAGTTTCTTATAGTTAGGTGATAAACAATTATTGTTAATACGTAATGTGTGAAAATAATAATATTGAAATTTAAAAAAAATACACTACCTTATTTGAGTGAGAGATAATTTAAAAGTGTTAGTTTTATTGTTTTACACTTCAACTTTAATATCAACGTGTCGTTATCGCCAAATCAATTCCAAGTTAAATAATCTTTTGTTTTACCTTTGACGTATCTTCTGTCTCCTAAGTATAACAATGGGACGGTGATCTGATATAAAAACATTCGGACACGGCATATTTGACTGCGTTAAAAAAGCGTTAATTATCGTGTATTATGCAAATTTAGACAATTACACAAAACAAACAGAAGCCGGGAGGAACGGTGGAATGGAAATTAAAATACAATTAAGGGAAATGTTCAAGCTTTCCTGCGACCGACACAAACGTTCATTAATGTGTCGTAAGGCGTGTCATATGCTCTGAACATAGTCGACATTGGGTAAAGCTCCGTTCACATTCACACTTCGATCCATGCGACATTTGAAGCATGATTTAATAGTATTATTCCACTACTAAGTAAATCAGTTAAAGTTATGCGTTTAATGTGTACTAGCCTTTGGATCAAACGTGATAATAGTATTATTTCACTACTAAATAAATGTATTAAAGGTATGCGTCGAATGTGTACTAGCCTTTGTCATGTATGAAAAGATAGGTAGATAATTTTAATCTTTGTTTTTTGTATTGTAAATTAGGTAAGCGATTTTTGAAAATAAATCTTATAAACTAACTCTGCGTGTTAAATCGTTTTAACGGTATTTATACTGAATAGTTAATATTCGATAATAATAATATGCATAAAATAAAAATCAAGAATCATCTCCGTATCAATTTACTCCCGGATTATTAATTATCAAATCACCAATGTATTGTAGGTTGTTGCTCTCAGTATATAGAACGAAATGCAATTCCGCTTTATTAGGTCGATATGCACAGAATAATTTCAGATAGAATTTGATTCGATTTGGACCATACAGTAATAAATTGTGTTGACATTGTAAATTTTATATATAACTTGTTATAACTTGAAAACGCATCAAAACTCGAGCCCTTGCAAACGTTGCCTAACGTTTAGTGAGATGTTACCTTCACGGGTGCGGTGTTCTGAATGCGACTAAATAAAATTTTGCACAATGAAAATTAGATGGTAAAATAATGTTGCCATTTAAGGTGTTCAACAAAGCGTGAACGAAAATAATAGGTGCTCTAAGACGGAGCGCGAACGATATTATAGTAATTAAGAGCAAACTACCAGAAAATGTTGTATCATGGCAAATGTTTTTGCAGCAATAATGTCGTTAGAAACCTACTCTTTCAATTAGGCGGTTTCCGCATTATGCAATTTATGGGGTTGAGCAAATCAGTGATTTATTTCAGATCCATCAGTAAAATACTTCGACATGAAAAGAAAGAAAGATACAATGCATTTCTTTCTTTCAATTCGTTTTTTAAGAAATACATAAATTGAAAAAAATTCAAAATTCAAAAAATTTTCAAAATTCAAATTTTTTATTTGTGAATGTAGGTGATACAGGTCTTATGAAATGAAATGAAATGCTAGATAACCTCACAACTGTCGTGACAATTTTCTATAGGTAACTATGGATATGCGGGTAATTCTGCAAGGCCTTGCCTTGTTTCTTGAGAATTGAATTATTCGCCAAGTGTATAATAAGCCTAACGACATTTCAAGTGAGACTAAAGCCTTAAATTTATGAGGCAGTTAAAACTGTTCACTTAATTTCTAATTAATATGTTCCTAAGTTATATTAATTAAAATATTAATTCCTCTAGTCAAAGCATGAAAACCTTCAAATATTTTATGATGTAACTTTTGCTAATGTTAAGGTAAAAGCACAAAAGTTTTCGTATTTGTTTTTTTCAAGTTGTATTTGTTCTTGCTTATTTATTTTCAATCAATGATTAGAAGTAAGCTACTACGTTTACTGCTCACATTATAATGAACTCGATAAAATTAACTGGGGTAATATTCAATTGTGTGTAGTTCTAAAATCGTATAGGATCAACGATTCAAAATTCAAAATTCAAAATTCAAAATTCTTTATTTGCTGGATTTATGGAATTATGTACAGTCAGATCTTATAAATAAAACTTATCCAAATAAATCCTGCCTGACTAGGCGTGCAAAACATCATATTAAATTACATGAAATTAAAATTGTTTAAACTATTGCCATTAATGTAGAATACAGAATATTTATAGAAATTGCAAGATAATATAATTATAAATGTCAACCTGTCATATCGATTTGTCAGCTAAATAATCATTGATTGTATAATATGTCTTATGTATATTATACAATCTACAAACTAGATAACCATATGTAATACTACTATGATAAAAATGTTTGATGTACTAATTATCATATTGACTGGCCTCGTGGTCGAGCGGTTAGAGACCCTGACTGCAAAACGGGAGGTCGTGGGTTCGATTCCCACCCAGGACAAACATGTGATGAGCATATTTGTTTATTCTGTGTCTGAGCGTAATAAAAATATCTATATAAGTACTATATCGTATGTATATATGTATGTTTATCAGCTGTCGGGTTACCATAACAGAGGCATTAAATTGCCTAATTTGCGATCAGACAGCCCTGTGTGGAATTGTCCCCAGTTATTTATTTATATTCTACAGCCATTTACCTAAGATATACCAAGCAGTGCTAGCGTCGGCTACTCTGTCAGACGATGTGTTGAGTCTGAAAAAGATTGTCTTACGGAACCCGGTCACCTTGAAACTGGAGGAACCAGAGCTGGCCCCCTCGTCACAACTGCAACATTACCATCTGTATGCAGAAGAGGATGATAAGGCTGCTATATTGTACGCTCTGTTGAAACTTAATTTGATCCGAGGGAAAAGTATAATATTTGTGAGGACAGTGGATAGATGTTATAAGTGAGTATGCAATGATATATACAGTCATATTTATGTTTATCAGCTGTTTAAATTGATATATACAGTCATATGTTTATCAGCTGTTTAAAATGATATACAGTCATGTTTATCAGCTGTTTAATTGTGATTCGGTTTTATACAATTTTTATTTCTGTGCAACTAATCTTTGTGGTTACTATAACCCTGAGGTGTTGCATTCTCGGGAGCAAGACGTGTTGTTCTTAGTACGTAAGATATTATTATGTTCAGATTCCACATTAAAAGCACACCATTGTTGTATGAACGATTTATTACTGTGTCTTTGCATCTACCTACATATTTGACAACTGTACAATTTAAGATGCCACCTACATATAAATATGACAAATATGTTGCTGTATACTATCCATGTACTATTTGCCGAAAGGGTTTAACAGCTTATTGCATACTCTATTAAATGCCATGTTAAGGGGATTGTTTCTTATCAATATTTCGGTACTTAGAGATACACAGTGTTTTTAATTCTCTTTTCTGTGTTTATTATTTGACACATTAATTTTTCAGATTGAAGTTGTATTTGGAGCAGTTCAAAATCCCTTCGTGTGTCCTCAATTCGGAGCTACCGGCTGCAGTCAGGTGTTTATCGGTCGACCAGTTCAACAGAGGTCGGTATCAGATCATCGTCGCCTCCGATGAGAAGGCCCTGGAGAAGCCGGACGGAGGTCTGCTGCAGGGTGAAGAATTGGAGAAGAAAAAGGTGAATAACGACACACTAATATTTTCTAGTACAAAGCAAAATGTTATGCTGTTTTCTTATCTTATACTTAACGTAATATTTAAATAAAACATGTACTTAAAATACAATATAACCTAGGATTATTATATTCCTATATTTATAAAATTTAGGTTTCTCCCGTGAATCAAGGTTGGATCAGTTATAGATTACTTTAAACTTTGAAAATGCTTGTATATAGCCTATGCTGAGGTGTTGCCAATGCCATACTGCCTCTGATTTAATATATGGATAATGTGCTTCAGGCCTGCGGGAATTGTCAGTGAAACTAATACCCAACGGTGACAAGTAAAAAGGGAGCCAAAACATATTGTTGAGATATACATGTGGCTCTTTAAATATGACAATGTTTCATGGTTCAGCTTATGTGTCTCTTATATATATAAAAATTTCGTGTCACGATGTTCGTTTGCGATAATTTCCGAAACGACTGAACCCATTTCAATTAAATTTTATAGATATGTATTGCTGGTCCAACTTAAAATATAGAATGTTTTTTATCTCAATTGATAATCTCCTGGAGAAACAATGTTTTCGTATAGGACAACACTTAGTCGGTACTAACATCATGGTACGGGATTTTGGCATATTATGATTTAACACGTATAACCTGTATTAAAGAAACGGTTTTATGTCGATTTTAAATATAAGTTAATTTTAGTTTAAAAATTGAGTAATAAATAATAAAGCAACAATAGA
>DWGJ01002402.1:0-15909 GCA_018246895.1 Aspitha aspitha aspitha | reverse complement strand
TGATGATCGGTTAAGTAGTTTTCGCGTGAAAGCGTAACAAACAAACTTACATTCACATTTATAATATTAGTAGGGATGTGCAGCCATTTGAATTTCGAACATTCGTCACACTCATTATACAATAGAATTATGATCAATAAAATATGTACCTAAATACGTACATTTTATATCCTTTAGGTGTCTAAGTGGCTAAAGTAAGCTCCTCGGAAAGCCAGCTCCTTCGTATCGTTTTCGTGACAGAGCACTTAAAATGTTGCACGGCACACACTGCGCACAAATCACGCAGATATTGCTAGAAAGCGAGCACATGAACCATGTCTCTGGGACAGGAACTTTGCGAGCCGTTCGACCAGTTTAAATATTTGACGTCGTTTACCTCACCACTGAGACTGAACGACGAGTCCACTCGTTGAAGATCTTCTTGTCTTCCAATTTTGTTCTTGATTATTGCTTGCGGCATCGTACCTATCCACGTTAAAATAAACTTCAAATGGCTGACACCAGATATTTGGACCCAAAATTAAAGGGATAGTTAATTAGTAAACAAACACATTATCAGAATAAAATTTTGAAATTAAAACCTGGCACTAGGATAAACGTCGAACTGCATATTCTTCATTTCTGTGTTAGTGTTTATGACGATAAAACAAATCATGCGAAATAGGTAACCTTAGCGCTCATTGACCATCAAGCGTAGCGATACCCAATTTTCAATTGAATTGAAGATAATTTCTTTGCAGCATGTATGACATAATATAACAGAGACATTGACAGTTAAGTAATAGGTGAT
The DNA here is from genome assembly GCA_018246895.1 of Aspitha aspitha aspitha. Classification (NCBI taxonomy): domain Eukaryota; kingdom Metazoa; phylum Arthropoda; class Insecta; order Lepidoptera; family Hesperiidae; genus Aspitha; species Aspitha aspitha. The sequence goes on along the minus strand of DWGJ01002402.1, from coordinate 15,119 downwards.
CTTATAATTGCGTAAGACATGTCTCCAATGAACACTTGTTTCCTTGTTGCAGAACGGGCGAGCGCACGCGCCCGTTATAATGTGAGCGGCGCACGACGAGGCGCGTCTCTTCTCAAGGTAGGTGGTACCAGTAGCAGTCGACGTACAAACTCAAGGCGCGAAGGGGTTGCCAGGATCGTGGAAAAATTGTCCCATTTTGCTTCTTCTTAAATTACTGACGTAAAATACAATTTTTTTTTACTAAATAGCCAATTCAAAAAAATTGTTTCACAAACCTTAATATATAGAGTATTTCGAGCTTTAATAGTTACTTAACACCAGATAGATTATATACGATCGCATCCATTCGTTATAATATAAAACGAACGGATATTCTATCGGTCAAGTTTTGGTTACATACATAGTATGCCGATCCCGCTAGTCGTGACCTTCATTAGCAAAAGTAACGATAAAATTACAGACAGGGTTTAAAAATATTAAGTTGGAACTGACAACACCGACTATGCAAGAACAATAAAGGTGTGAATGCGTATTCCAACGATAAAGATCAATCGGAAAATAGATAATAATAAGACTTATATTAGCAGGTTATAAAAAAAATTTCTTTTTTTATAAGTATATTTTTATACAAATAGCTCATTTGCATAAAATCTATTGATTACATTTAGATATAGATCAGCAGATCTTACTTTCTCGCGGAAACTTTCGCGGAAAAACAGTAAACGTTTTAACTTTACGTAGGTACCACACGAGAACCATAAAGTTGTTCATTCGAGCACATTTAAAGGTAGTAAAAAAGCCATAAACTTTTTATTAATTCTTCATGCTTATCGTTATTTATTTTCTTCTATTATCAAATAAAGAAAGCATTCAAATTCTTATATGTAGAAGTTTTTTAAAGTACGAACTTTATACGGAAATAAAGAAATTTAGCTCAGTATTCGCTATTAATTTATAAACGCAATTTATTACTACTGTTCCTCTCTAACCCCGTCTAAAATACGAGTATGTCAGTACTTATTATACTTATGGGGAACGAAATAAATTAGTTCGGTAGTAATTGATGTAATAAATATTAGAGGTAAGAGCATCCTAAAATAACGAATCTCATCGTTGGAAAATTTCGTCAACCTTTAGCGCCTAAGAAAGCTTTTAAATAAGTTGAAACAATTGACATAATTCAAAGATTATCTTCTTTAGCTGGCTCTCTTAATGCCTTGTAAATACACCTTGAGATTAGGGATGTCTTCATCACGATCGTGAATAACGTTGAAGCTTCTCAATGACATACTCGCAGTAAACAACAAAATGAAGAAAGCAAGCACACAAATAACAGTTGTTATCTAAGTACACAGACTATTCCAGACATAAAATACTAATATTATTTCGTTTGTCAAGCCAGTTACGATTTAGACGTAGGTAGTGAACGCGGAAGACATAATAGGTAGGTACAATACTAAAATGAGAACGTGTTGTTAAGGTAATGTTGGTACAATAGCCATAGGACTATCACTGTCATTACTAAAACGAGTCCTACGCCGGATTCAGGTAACCTTTAAACACTGACGGTGTCTGCATATTCATCGCGTAAGGAGCGCCAACGACCATGAGACGGAGCGTGATATATTTGTAATCGATTATTCACGACCGAAACCTGTCGCCTAAGAGGTGCTTCACTAAAGAACACAAGCAAATAACTTTCTAAAAGTCTCGTTAATACCAAATACATTTCGTAATTAAACCCGTAATGAAGCGGACACTTGAAAATAAACCATTAACCACAATTTTCTATTAAATAAACAGTTTGTAAACACTGTACACAAAATCAACTTGCTTATCAAAAAACCGCGGCTTAAGTTTCCTAACACAGTTGCCACCTGCCCTTCAACGGTTACTTCGTAATTTAAAATTGAACTATCTAGGACAAGTAAACGCATAGCGACCAGATAACTTCACTATAAATGAGTAAACAGTATCAACCGGACTTAAGATACAAAGTCTTGAATTAGGCGATAATAATAAACTGTCGTACTCGGCGTCTTAAATTGAGGGAGAGGAAATTTAAAAGGAGATGAATGGTCTCTTTTTATAAATAAACACACTTTGTCGGCACCGTCTTCCATGCAAGCGTGTCGGGGGCCGGCGACGCCACGTACTACGCACTTCACTGATTAAGTCCATTTGCTTTTGTTTTTCATGATTGATGCCACCCATTTGTCAAGTAAAAATAGACAGCGCGTTAAAATATATTTAAATCGAGATATGTAGCTTAAAATTCAATTCTTTGCAACTGCACAAACGATGTAGTGGCCGAAAGGGCAAACAACAATGGTAAAAAGTTATTGCTATTATTAAAAACTTGAATTAGGTAAATGTATGAACATTGTGTAGAGCGGCTTCTATAGTTATGTCTATTTATTTATCCCAGCTTTAATGCCTTTCGGTAACGAAGGCATAAAAATGGAAGCTAAATAAAAGTTCTCGGTACAACTTAGACAGATGATAGATGAAATCTAAATTGTAACTAAATGAGACGTAGTAATGATAGTGAAATGTCGTGCCGAATGTTCACCATTCTGTCAGTAGGTCGGATACCGCTCTCAGCGATCGTCGGCACACTTATCCACGACGGTGACAAAACTGCCGTGCGAATATAAATTCTTAATGTGATATCAAAAAATTTGTTCTGTTCACCGTAGACGCGATCGAATGGTACTAAATCATAAACCTGCTCTATTTAAATACCTACCTTTCAGTTTATTACACAAATGTGTCTACAGCGTGCCGAACATAATTGCCATACCAAGTAGAATAAATATAATAGGTAAAATATAAACAAATACAATTGTAATAATTATAATTTTGTTCCTTTTTATCCGCTTATCGGCTCTATCTATTGTAAATTTGTGAGCTTTTTATAAAATTATCGGTAATCTCTTTATTGACTATTCTTGTCTACTTAAGAGTTTCATTTTTTTGAATTAATGTCTAATAAGCATGCAATAAACTGTAATATACTTAAATGTTCGAACGAACGAAAAAGCTGCAACCAACGTTAATGCTTCCAAGAATGACCGTTAATCATTGAAAGTAAATTAGGTACTTCATAAAACTCCCAGCTGTCATCAAAAGCTATGCCTATCCTAATCCTATTTATTAATAAAAAAATCCCGGCAGAAATAACAACTGGTTATTATTTTTATATAACCTGTTTTTTATTCAACTGGTTATATAAAAATAATAAAAATACATTTTCATTGAAGATGAAGATGAATGTTAATAAGTCATTAAATTGCCTATGCCACTACTACAATCACTCGCGCTACCAACTCGCGCAAAACAATTTTAATGTCTTATAATAATGAATGAGCATAATTTTTATCTTGCATAAGCCGAATAAAAAAGTCACGGATATAGTAATAAACTGTTTTTTCGCTCGCAAATATGGTCTTCACGAACACGACTCTTTGTGTACACTGCAGGACCTTGCGAATTAGAAACGAAAGCATGCTACTATTTAGAACTTAAACTAGTATTGTATGATACCAAAACTTGTTTTCTTATTAGATGAAAAAGCAAGATTTTGAATAAGAGCTTTGACATCCGTAGAACAAAATGTATCCACATACAAATTAGTACATCACGGCCCCATAACATACATACTTGTACATAAAATCTTTCTAACAACACAAGTAATGTTATCAAACTATCAATATATACCGTTAGCCGTTACTCACCTTGGCTGCACCTGAAATATAATTTTAGATTTGAATAGCTTTGCTAAAACGATGCCGTAAACCTAAATGGTTTATAGTTTACGTGGCCATCAACGCTTCCACGGAAATGGTATTCACCTTATTTATTGACTGTTTAATACCACATCCTATGTATTGTGTATCTATATGTGCATCGCATTCTCGCGGAACTGCTAAACTTACATTATTATGTTCATATGAAAGAACACGAACGTAAAAACTTTTGCTGAGAAACTAAAAGATTCAAACTATTTTTTGAATGATATAATTTGATAAAAGAAATTTGGAATTTGGTGTTATCGTTCTTGTTAATTTATACTTAAAGTTTTAATAAGCAAGTACGTAATAAGATAATTGGATGAGTAACCTCTCGTGTCAACAATCGATATCCTGTCCATGGCGGTCTACCAGCAGCGGTTACCTAATATGCAAATTTGGCCGACATCGTGCCTGTCCAGTTAGCGTGACCACAACACTTTCTCGACACCATCACCGGTCATTATAATACAATACCTTATTGGTTTTGGCTAACGTAAGATGGTCATTAAACTTCCGAACCATTCGAACACATTTTAAATACAAATATTAATGTTATGATTTGAAATCTAATTTCCTGCATTTTTTGTGCTTTGTTCCAAACTTTTCTATGTACAATTTTAATATAACTCTGCTGATTTACAGAGAAGGTTATAAATACCTATTAAAAATTAACTGTTCGCAGGCTTTTATGTACATATACATACTTGTATGTACGGAAGAATAATATTGGAGAATTATGTTAGCAACGGTGTGTTTAGTGCGGCTGAGGCTCCATTATATATGTAAGTTAATTTAGGGCTTGGGTTATGTTAGACAGATTTAGTATAATATTATGTTAAACGTATTTAACTACGCATTAGGATGACACGTGTATTTCATGATACTGAAAATGTAAATCTAATTAATGAATGTCTCATACGCTTCGTATGCAATACTGCGATCATGCACGTAGGCGTTATAGACATCAAAACTGTGCCTGTTAGTAAGCTTAATATTTATATGGAAACGCGCCCAAACAAAACGGACAGAGAGGCATTAATTAATTCATTCATTAGTGGTATCCTATCTCGGCTAGGTAGGGTAGCGCTTGTATGCAGCCAAGCGTGACTGTAGAAAGTTAGGACTGCACGTTCCCTACTTGCTCAATGTCGTTGATACACGCACTCGTATTAATTAAAGGAAGCAGACACATATCTTAATGAGTACGTTACAACGCATTGAGGATAACACGAGCGCTTTGTTAGCCGGAATAGTTAACGCGTACGTATGGTACATATATTATGTGCCCATTAGTCTACTGAGCTGCGTACGGACCACTCTTTGTTACCTGAGACTTGATCTTCGGTGTATTTCAGTTGACTTTTTATATCATTAATTCAGATGCCGAATATTCTCAGAAGCACTTGATCGAGTTCGAACTGGAAAGCTATTTGTGTGCAACCCTGCGCTCGCGCCTTTCTGTTCCGCGACTGTCGTCTCTCTCTCGCATACATGTCAAGGTAGGGTTCAACATTCGAGGATTTGAAGCGCACCGATAATAATAATATTTAAACGGAATACCCGAAATGAATGTGTTTTACATAAACTGTGATTTCACTTACACAGACACTGTCCGTAACAAGCGTTGTGGATTGAATTATAAAGTGATAATAATAAAAATTCCTTGAAATTAAAGTAATCCGAACTATTGGATTCCACTAACAGTGGGCATTCATAAGGACTGACTAATTCCTTTAACACTTTCTAATCCTTGTGAAGCTCGAGCGCGGCGCGCTGGCGATAAACAACTGCGATTCAATCAAGCACCGATTGAAACACGGTCAGATCCAGAGAGGAGCTTCCGCGTGCGCGTACGACGGCGCCTGATGCGAGATCATTGCCAGATGCCGCCGATAGATCGCGACGGGGTCAACAGCCACTGCCCTTGTTTTGCGCACTAAATTATTTATTGGAGTGTACCGAAGCCATCTGCACACGTTTCGAGGGTCAAGGAAATGACAATACATTGTTATTTATGTCATTCGCAACCGTACCGTTACGAGCTTCTAGTACAATACGTCACCAAAGCGAACGTTCTGTAATCTATTGTTGTAATTGTACTTACTGTGTAATCGTAAATGTAGATTCGTAATAACAAGGACCTGGCGTAATGATAAAATAATAATAAATGCAAATACTTATTAGGTATTATATAAAAGACTGTAATAAAATACCTAGGTAAATCAAAATGTTCGTTAACATTATCAATTTCCGTTACTTGGAGAGATGGTGTATGGATTATGAAATAAAAACGGGAATGGCATCGAAAAACCAAACTAAGGATAATTTAAAAATATTTAAAAATTATAAATTAATACTGAATCTTTTCTTCTAGTATAGGTATCTATTTTGGATTCGTGGCTGTAGTTATTTATGTGGCAAAGACAAAAATTTACATAAAAACTCCCCAAGATCTCCTTAGGTACCTATTTAATATTATTTTAAATGTAGTTGTCTCAGACCGTGAGATTAACATTAATTAAGATATAATACACTTATTATTTTTATCTACAATTACAGCAAAGTAAAAGGCGCCGAGGTTGAAATCGCCTTGAAATAACATAAACGTATCACTTTTAATTTCTTTTTGCTCCACGGGCTGCTCTGGGCCAAGTGGGGCGTAAATTTATATGTCAACAACTGATCAACATTCGTGACAACATTAAAATGAAGTTCAATTGAAATGACTATTTAAATTAAAGTGTCCAAGTGAAGAAGAAAAAAAGATAACTTCTAGTTCATCATTAATAGCTTTCACTTTCTCGCGAGATAAAGGGCTTCAAGGTCGAATATTTAGACCATGATAAGGCTTTGCGGTACCTTAATACGATTCAATCTGTCTAAGAACGGAGCATTCGTCGTTTTAATTATGGCTATCGAATCGAATAAAAGAAAATACATTTCGGAGACAAAGCTATTGGTATGGTAGTAACGGATGACCGGCGACAATGAGACTAAGTAGATACCTGCGTGTATTCCATTGAATGCTCGGGAGCTATTGCACTAATGGATAAGGCCAAACCTTGATCCACTTGACAACACGCTTCTTCTGGATCATTCGCCACCTATCCCTATCTCCTTGAACTAACTAGCCAATAGGCCATATAGTATGATTTATGTTTGCATTATATTTTAACTTTTAACTTTTTGTATGAAATCATTTAATGATAGGTTTTATTTTATAAGTAACTTCATTACAAATTGTTACTTTATCTCAATTCTCAAGGTGATAATTGTAAGCTTTTCAAATATCAGAAAACATCTTTTTACATGTCGACACAGACTCAATTTCTTCTATAGCATGCACAGAAATATTAGGTACCTACTCCTGTTCGCTAGAATGCATATGGTTCATAAAGTCCATTTAACAACATCCACAAGACATTATTCCGACATAATTATTACTTTGCAACGTAGGGAGCTTTACCCGGTAAAAATATTTTATGTGTTAGAATAATATTGAAAGTATTTATGATCGAAAGCCATGTTCAGCAATGAACTGGTGCCGGATGATGGTGATGATGAGGATGATGATAACATATTTTAGACATTGTACTGTTATGCAAATACATAGTATTTTTAAACCGGATAGTCCCATTTACATTGACGAATGTCTCGAGTGACATTGTTTGAGCTTGACTGAACACGTTTTATTTCATTGCAGGTGTCTGCAATGCGGTGCACGTGGCTCGCGTTACTACTGGTGTCGTGTGCACTGGTGGCAGCGGAGGCGGAGGCCGAGGCGGGCGGGCAGGAGCCCGGGCCCGCGGCGACCACCCGCGCACCGCCCCGCACTCTGGACCGCAAGGCCGCCGAGCTGGCCTGGCGCTCCTGGCTCCAGAGTCCCGAAAGTGGCAACCAAAACGCCCCTGCTAGAAGAATCACCACCAAGTCGCTATTCATCACGCCACTCGTTTGTCCGAAAGGCCAGCGACTTGATCGAAACGGATGCGTTCAGGTAAAACTCACCAATTGATTCGTAAACATTCACTAACATAAAAAGAAAAAGCTGTATGTTCGAACAAAAAAGGTTTACTCCAACTATAACAACACAGGCGACTAGTCATTTATGAATTATTCGATTTATATACGAGTAATTTAAAATTTATTTCAAACTGTACTAAACAAAACCGACCAGCTGAATAGTTACTATTGTTCGTTGTGTGAAATAATTAGGTAAGTACATGTATGGAAACTACACTAAATATGCATAAAACGAATTTACATTCCAGGTAGTGACAGTGAACAAGGACGAACACGAAAGTACTTTCCTCGAGCAACTCAATGTTATATTTAATTCGTCACCGAGCAACACGGACGTGCAGTACGACTATGGCGACGATGAAGTGGGGCCGTTCCAACTCTCTTTCCCCATCGGCCTGGACCCTCAAGCGGCATCTCTCCAACAGGAGCCATCCGCACAGGTATATAACATAACATAATAATGTTATTTGAAATGCCAAATTGTTTGAGGATTATCATCAGAAAAAGATTAATTTTACGAATAACACAATATAAGTCTTATTAGACATAAATTATGTTGCAGTAATCTATATTATCTATCGTTATAATACTAGCTAAAAAATATTGCCTTATAAATTAATCTTTAGTTTAGAATAAGGTCTACCTTCATTTTGAAGTCCGACATCTAAAACACATAATTTTGTTATTATAGGCTCAAGATCCTCAACCAAGCTACGTAAAAGTTGATAAAAAAGGCGACAACGTTGCTAATGGTGCATCTAGTATCGAAGCAGAATTAGAACTTTTAAAATTGCAGCAAGCTCAAGCCGCTCTTAACGATACTTCTGCAAATATATTATCCCACAACGTAATGAACAACTTACTTGCACATTCAGATAAACCAAAACGTGACAGTCCAATGGTTAATGCAAGTGATATTGATTCAGTTAATACGAGCGACGAGGGCGAAAAAGAAAAAGTATACGGACATGTGGGCGTCGATCCTGTTATTTACGACGAGGAAAATCAATATCATCCTCCTGCAAATGATAATATTAAAGTATATGATGATATGTTAATTGAGGGTAATTTGACAGCGGGTAACAAATCAAACTCGGATAACAACATAACACACAACAAAAATCAAACTGAAAGCAACGAACGCACTAAATCGCCTGAAGCTTTAACAAATAATAAAGATAGAGATTCATCTCTTCCAAGCAAGCTTAATCCGGAAAATGATTACTCGGATATCGGGGAAGCTATCAAACTTATTAGCAGATATGCCGAAGTATCTACCGACGACAACTTTGCCAAAGATCAGAAGAAATCGACCGAAGAAGGCATACTGGGAACACGTACAAAACTGCAATATAGACGCAACAAACCAAAACCTATGGAAAGCTTAAAGGAATCCATACCAGCCCAGTCAGTCTCAATTGAAGTAAATAAGGATGAAAAACCTAGCTACATTGATTCCAAAACTAACGTATATTACAGGTATCCATGGACTAGTGAACATCCTATAACCCCACCACCGGAATATCCATTCCGACACTTACAAGATTACTGGCCGGGTCGAAACCAAGTTGGTGGAGTGTACGGTCCAATGCACGAAAACCCAAGGCGTCATCATCACTCGTATCCCCACTATTTTCGACCGCGCAGCTATCCTTATCCGGGATATCCAAATGTTTATCCCACACTTCAGGAAACATACCAGAGATATCTTCATAGGGTAACCCAAAATAACGCTAGTCCTATTCGCACACATGGCAACAACCAGGATCTTTACAGTCTCCTCGGCTTAAGGCATTGGTTCAGTAACGAAGACGCATCAAAGAGATAGGTCGCTTGTCCTTATAAAGACGACTCGATGTTACCCGACGACATATAATGGAAGCTATGAGATTAACGTTTATACCTTTTAAAAAAATTTATATACACCAAATAAGTAATTTTAAGATAACCACCTACTGCTATTTTTCTTGTCATAAAATATTTGTGTAGGTAAAAGTTTGTCTTCATAGCTTTCAATATATTAGCCTATTTATTTCAAAACCAAATATTACAGTCATAGTTAAAGTTTTTGTTAGCTGTTTAAGTACGTGTAAATATTCCTTGATAAATGTGTTTTATTTTGCTACTGATCGGAAAAATTGATGTTTTTGTTTAGTGTTATCGTTGTTTTGTATTATAGCCATCGTTGTATTAATCACTAATTTATGTTTAATTGATGTATATTTTTGTTGTTGTGACTTAGTCTCATGTAATGAAATAATTGTTTCTTTCTGTGTATAGTACACGGCACTGGCTTGCCTCTTACTCAAACCTATAACAATTAAGTACTTATGTAGATAGTCGCGAAGACCTAACACTATTTTTATAAATTCTTTGTAGATATAGTTCTTAGGTATCTTTTTAATTGTTGTCAGTTCAAAGTAATCTAATGTAATTTCGGACAATTTAAACCCACCTATTCTTGTATTGCGATTTTCATGAAAATCACCCATTCATCTACAAATGAAACAATTTTTCGTATAACCGTTGTGTAGCGAAATATTTTTTTATTCTTTAAAAGGGCCTAAATGGTCGGACACCTCGATCAAAATTTAGTAACATTTAATTATTGCTCCGTAACACTGGGCAAAGAGCAAAATTGGCTGGTATGCAAAGTTTTTGATCTTAATTATGTATAAGTTTTTCTATTTGTATGTCAGACGATGAAATAAAAATTATAATGGATCTTTTGTATCCCTCCTGGCTTCCTTGTACACAGTGCCGCTCGTGTATAACCGCATTTACTGTCGTACTAAACCAAAAAATAATCAACGTGAATAATCAACATTTATATTGTTATGTTTTAACAAACGAGCATCTTTAATATCAATAAAGCTAGTTAACACTATCTTCGTTTCTACGAATGCTATAAATGGGTTCGATCGCGGATTTCTTTTGCAGCGCATCGAACTTTAAATTTAATAAAATTGCCGAACTACAATGCATGTGAACGATCCCACCAAAGTTTAATTTAAGTATTAATATACAACAATGTGTATCTAAAATTATTTAATTAACTTTATCGTAGTAGAGGTCTAGAAAATAATTAGAATAAGTAAGTATATTATCAAAAATGTAACTTGTTTGTGTCTAAAGGAATATAACAGAAATATAGTCCTCTTAAAAGCATAATTGTAATGTGTGTGGTTTATGGATATTTAAAAATTCAATAACGTTATAAATTTCATAATAAATCTACAATAAACATCGAGCCATATATGTATTTGTATTTGTGCGGAATAGTGTCCATGATTTAGATTTTAATCTAAATCCGAATCACAAATAAGCGCAATAAAATTTTTACTTTCCAGATACAGCGTTAAAAACCCCAAATAACCCTAACTAAACCAGTGCTTCAAGGATGAAAATGTATTTAAAATTCAGCTAACTGCAACACCTTGTACAATATTTAGGTTGTAAAGTCGCTTTAGCCTTACAAAAACCTTGGTAAGTTGTTTTTGCGCTTGGTGTTACCATGTAAAGAATTTCTTGTAATTGACAACAGCGAAAATGTTACAATCTGCAACATGTGCCTACTGTGCACATGGGTATGACAGAGACACGAGACGTTACTAGTTTGTTGCCGTGTCAGTGCATTTATACTAGTAATATGTACTTTGGAATTTTTAAATATGTAATTATAATTACCAAAGCTATTAAAAATTTAAAAATTCTCTTTCACCATTATACTTTTAAAATGTGTATTCGCCAAGTTGTTGTTGTACTGTGTTAGAATTAGGAATTTCTTAACTTACTTAAAATATTTTTATCTCTAATCTTGCGTATATCGAAAGCCTTTCAAAACAAGTGCTTATTTAATACAATTGATAAAAAAATAGATTATTCATGCCAGTATTTTATTGTAAATATGAATGTTAAATTAAAAATATTGAAAAGAAAGCTTATTGTAATATTATTTCAATAAAGTATTATAAAAATGTTCAATCATCATTATGTATTCATTTTTTTTAATCATAAAAGTTCATTTACAGGGTTGTATTACTAACTGTTCGACATCTCTTAACCACAATAGTGAATATGAAAATGATTCTTAGGTCAATTTGAAGCAGGCACAAATTAAAATATTCATCTTCACCGAACGCACAAATATTCTAGATTGAGGTACAGCTACTTTTAGGCTACAGCTGCTCCACATGGTAATGATGGTAAAACTTCTGGTAGCTACAAAGGACAAAGTTCAAATACCCAATATACAAAAAACTTCTGGATGAAACATTCTCGTATTATAAAAAAATACCTATGAATAATACTACAATATGATTTATTTTATAATTATTTCGTATAAGAAAAGTCGAATGTAGCTATTTTAAAGACTGTTTATTGAAAAAAAATATTTAATTTCTTAATAACACTAAATTCCTAATTGCTACAAACATCCAGTCAAATATCCATTTCTAGATAGAAACAAGATAATCTGAACTTGCATATACTTCATATATTTTACACACAATGGGTAACTTTGTTTTAAGTTTACAATAAAAAACATATTAATCATTAACAATTGATCGTAATGACAAGATTTGCAACTCATAAAACTACTTACAGTCACTTAATTTGTACATAATATCACAACAATGAGAATATGTAAGATCAATTATGAAGTACATATAAATCTGTAACAGCTACATTGTTCCTAACGAACAAGTTTAAAATTAAAAATAATTGCATACTATGCAAAAAATTATTTGTTATAACTTTTGTTAAATCTGAAGTATATGCAAGAATCACACTATTAAATTATTGATTGCTTAATATAATCACTAATCACTTACAAAATTTAATTTCTACTGGATCATTTGTTCTTGTACAAAAAAACTTGTCATCCCAGTGACTTTGATCTATTTCATAGTGCAAAAACATAAGAGATGATACATTTTGTCTTTTAAAAGAATATCAAATGAAGTTGCGACATAAGGAACATATGTAAGTACTATCAGAAAAAAACTCATCCAAATTTATCAGCTGCCATAAAGTTTTCACCTGAATTCGTAAATTTGGATACTGTGTTCCGGCACATGACTCAATGTTAATGATTGAAACCTGAAGAAGAAAAAACTATATGGGACAAGTATAATATAAATTGCATATCTTAGTAATGTCTTAGCTAAGAAATGATTAAATTAGTCATTGAGAAATTCAACATTTTACAATATAAACAGAATATAAGTCTCATATTTTGCCACCACTTACATGTTTTGTGTTCCTGCAAAGTAATCTTAAAATGTAACGAAATAGAAGGCTGTCCAAAATATATCAGAGGTGATTTAGCTGTTTCAGTGAAAAATATTAGTTTTTCTTATAGACTTTCTTTTACTGTAGTAGCCTTCGACATATTTACACTCATCAATATATTTGTGGGATCTGATACATTTTTGTGACTTAATTTTGTCAGTTACTTGTTTTGTGAGTTCTCTGTGATTGAATCTAACTTCCTGTAGCTACATAGCTTAATACATAGTTTTACTTTAAAATTCAAGCTTAGTAAAGTGTTGCTAGCAGTACTAGTGTACACAGTAAATTATCAATGTAGTAGTGTTGCCATATGTCACATTTTTAAAATTGATAAACATACACTTTGATTATTTTTGAAGCTATACACCCTTTGAAATCTCTAGATCTAAAAGCATATTTAAGAAATGTATAAACATTTATAGAAGGCTATCAATATACAAGACTGGAGTGGAGCTATCCATACTTGATGCTAATCAAATGCAATATGAAGAGCTTACCATTCTGAACTTCGATGATAATAATATCCCTCTATAGTTGCTGCAGATTTATGAAAACATATGTAGTAAAAGCCTGCAAATGAAGCACCATTTATATCCTTTATTGTATGATCAGGCACTAAAAAGTGTTCTTTCCACCTCATGAATACATAATCTGCCTTCGCTAGGGATTCATAATCAAATGAATCTGAATTGAATGTCTTCAGATATGGGACAAATAAGTCAAACTTGCTCTGAAAATAGAAAATACATTTTATGACAAAAATATCAACACATTAAACTTAGTCATCACAAATGAATGATAAAAACCTTGTTAAAACTGGTCAGATATTGGCCGATGCTGGAGATTTAGAAAATAGTGTGTATGCAAAGATAGAAAGTAATAGAGAATGATGTACGTAGAAGGAAATTAGGTTTTTTTTTGTTTTGAGGGATGGCTTCTCGGTCTTGTGAGCATTTTGTCAATGACAAGTGGATGGTATGTTTGTAAGGATATCTTGGGCACTTGATGCTATCTGCCTACCTTATTAGGGACCTGGGGTGATGATAAAATAATTCTAAATCTTTATTTCAGATAGCACCCTTAGTATTGAAAAACATTTATACAATTGAATAATTACATATAAATAAGAATAATGACAGTAATATCATCAAACAAGGACAAACTAAAGACCACTGAATTTTAAAACCACTATTGTTTGACCGTAATCTGAAAATTACAGGAAAGCTTTCTACTTATTTTGTTGTTGTTTATATAAATGTTGTATTGTAATGTTATGTTGTTCATGTCCTTAACATAAATATGTACAAAAAATGAAACAGGTTATATTTGAATATTATCAACTTGTCTAAATACTTTGCACATCGTAATTAATAATGAAGTAGATATGTTCCAGTATATTACTTACCCAGTGTTTCCTATCAACATCTTCATCGGCCTCCCATTTTCTCGTAAGAAAGGGATACTTGGCTGATATAATTTCTCCGTCAAAAAAAGTTGTTAACGTCGGAAATTCTTCCGTTAAGCCCTTAATCTTTAAATACCCACAAAGGTATGAATTTTCCTCGTCGACATGCTGTAATATATATAGTAAATAGTAAATTTAAATATAACTAAACTATGTTCACTGATTGACACATACGAGATGTTTAAATTTGTCATTAAATATCCGAACAACACACAACAAATTGGATTATTTTCTTTCATTTATACCTGTATTTACGATTTATAATCAAAGTTTTGATACAAACAAAAGGAATGACAAGCTGTAAGAATTTGCGTATCAAGAACACTAACCTGCAAAACTACTTCGACTTCGTATGAACTTCCTTTTGATTTTTGATGCCCTTGAAATTTCGAGCCGTTGTATAATAAAGATTTCGTAACGCCAGGTTGCTTGGAGTTCGCTGGTGGCGGTGGCGTGATATCAACTTTTACTGGCATTATTTTTCCATTAAAAACGGCGATCTAACTTTCGTAAAATATAATAAATATGTCAATAGTCAAGTATAC
>DWGJ01002401.1:0-15910 GCA_018246895.1 Aspitha aspitha aspitha | reverse complement strand
TTCTCTATCTTCATCATCAGATGAATGAATTGTTTTAACTGCATTATCATTCTGTGTGGTCACTTCCATGGCAACAGAAGACTCCCTGCTTGAACTAGACCGCTGTTTAGTGTGCTCATGTACATCAGAAAGTAGTTCTGTTGACTTCTTGGAAATCTTATCTAACAATTCTGAAATGGGAAAATAGTTGTTTAAATGAAATATTAGATATTAGCATGAAATTAAATTTAAAATGTTATTCATTACATTATATTTTGTAAAAATTCGTATATTGCGCTTATAAATTGAAACATTATTTTTTCTATGTACTATGTTGTATATCTATTACAGTGAAAGCTCCTTAGCCAGTTTCCTTATTCACATTTTCATTGCAATATACTTGATGTATATACATAATTTTAATGGTTTTCCTCTAAAACAGTCGAAATATTTAAAAGGAAACATTGAAGACTAAAAATCACAGCTGTTGAGTGTTTATAAATAAACATAAGTATGTATTTATTGAGCATGAAGTAAGCTATAGAATAATGTTTTAAAAAAAAGTTTTGTCTGTCAATATAAAAACTACATGTAAAAATAAATAACCTTTATCTTTACGCGGAATAGAGACAGATTTCTCTAACCGTTCCTTGATATCGCTAGACCTCCTGTCTCGTGACTTTCTGTCTCGCGATGTCCTCTCCTTCACAGCACTCGATTTTTTATCCCTGAAAGAAAACCAAACATAGTTCCATTTAATACTTTTTTAATCAAGGGTTCATAATGTTCAATAACACACTAGCTTGTATAAAGTTATGTAATCAATCTATAATTGAAGTATAAGTCATATAAAAAAAATATAGATATTATACATGTAGACACACACAGTTGGAATAAGTAGTGGGTACTTCTTGTAATTTTGCAATAAAAGATATTAAAGTGGTGAACTAACAACTTCACTGTGCCATCCAAATGCTTGCCTAAGTAAGGTATGTAGTATGTACCTACCTTTATCAGCTTATGCACGACAAGTAATATTTCAGAGAAAGATATCTAAATCAGTGTGTGTGTAGTGTGCTTTTATGCGACAACGAATCAATCAGTTCACCTTGCTCTAATCATAACCAATGTCAAAGCAAGCAAGGTACTTATATCGGACTAGTGCCAGTCGTAGAGCTAGTAATACCTGGATCGATCGCGCGAGCGGCGGTCCCTGGAGCGGCGGTCGCGAGAGCGGCGGTCGCGCGGCGAGCGGCGGCGCGAGCGCGAGCGCCGGCGGGAGCGAGAGCGGCGGCGGTCGCGGGACCTACACAATTACTTCAATTATGTCGAAACACCAATCACACCATAATATTTTCCTTTTCCTTATGTCACACAAAAAGTTACATACATTATACATTTAAATGCATTTTTTAACTTGCTCGTAAATAAGAGTGGCGATATTGTCTGACCTCATACTGGTTAAAAGTGGAAAGTTCAATCAATTCAGCCTGTTCCTCTCTATAATGCATCTAATAAAGCAAGATAAAAATTGTAAGCACACTGGCTTGTTCCCAGGCAACTGAAGTTAAGACAATGTTATGTTATTTGTGGTAAGGCACTATTGCCTTGGTCAGTGCAAGTGTCATGAATATTTGTTTCAAATATAAACAATGCTATTTTGCAAATTTCAGTTCAATCCTACTTGAAATTTGCACGTGGCGAATAACACCACTTTGAAAGTTTAACAATTTAAAGTTGCTTCATTATGATATTAAAAATGGGTCTCCTAATAAATAGAGAAATTATGTAAATCTTATCAAGAAAATTGAATATAATGTTTATAGCAAAAATGATTATATATGATTGACTAAAAAATAGACAAAACACTATAAACATAACAGATTCACTGTTCAGAATAATCTTGTCATCAAGAAAAGATGTCATTATTTAAAGAAAAGTTTAATGACAAAATGTTTTTAATCTATGAATTATCTTGTTTCATTGGACGCACAGTAGATATTTTTCTATTGCCGTAAGAGACAGCAATAGCGATTTGTCTATGATTGTATATATTACTATAAAGATATTAAAGTAAAGTACTAAAAAACAAAGTAGGCAATAAATTGTAACCTGTCTCTGGAACGTCGTCGGGAGCGCGACCTTGACCTTCGGCGTCTCTCCAACGAACGACGACGTTCTCGCGATCTATTAGTACAAGCAGATTGAGTGTAATATTATCTTGTTTTATTAAAAATCCTAGTGCTTGTCTATCATCTTCAAGTAAAGACCCAAGTAGACTAGTCATAACTTAATTCGCAAGTGAAAACTTTACAATCGCTAAGTAACCCGTTTCTTACATCACTTACATTGCCTAAAACCTCTAGGTCAGATCAAGCACCAAGACCCTTGCCAAATAAAAGTAAAATTACTAAGACAGTTTTTTGGATAATACATATTGTAAAAATTATGCTACTGTCTTAGTAGTAGTAGATATCAAACAATCAAAGATTTTAATGAAAGAATCCAATACACTTTCTAAATCATACTGACGGTTCTCAATTACCAAAAATTGTATATTTGTCAGGCCTTCATTTTGTATCGACTGTGATTGACAACATATTGAAGAAACACATATCAGCATTTAACTCCTCAGCAATTTACTTATCAAGTTGGTAATTTGCATTACTTATATATTATATAATGTAACAAGTTTTTAATGTTTTTTTTTGTTTCTTTTAATGTTTTTAGGTATTAAATGTTTAAGAAATCAATGATATTATTTGAAGATTTTTAGTATAATACTTAGGAAATAGATATTGGTAATTCTATAAAAAGATAAAATTTAACATATTGTTGTTGCACTGTTCAAATTGCTAATCTAAATCCTCAATCAAACTTGAACTAACTTGAATTAACCTGACCTTTTAATTGCAGATTTAATTATTACCTCTCTCTTCGCTCCCTTTCACGGTTTCGTCTTTCTCGCTCTCGATCTCGCTCCCGTTCTCGTTCGCGTTCACGTTCACGTTCGCGTTCCCGCTCCCTCTCCCGTTCGCGACGGTCAACCGAACGCCGGCGACTACTACGACGGCGGGACTTGCTTCTATTACACAATTTAAAAAAAATCATGTACTCCTTAGTCTTTGTGTGCGTAGTAAAGTTCAGGTAACCTTAGGCTTCGTGGATTTTTTAGGCGTAGTCTTTAGGCGGCCTATAACAACTTTCGACAACCGCAAACCGAAAGACGTGGTTTAAGAGACATGTATTTACGAGTATGTGCTTATGTGCTGGTTACATAATATTCTGCATGATTCAAGGTAAAGGTTACAGGAAAGACTGTAAATAAATATTTACTCAAGACATTGCATATAGAATCAGTATAATGAAAGCCTACAAAAATTAAAGGAACTTTACCTAATTTATTGCTTGTCAAATGTTAAAGTGACCAATGACAACTAAAGTAATTATTAAATTCTGAAAAGATTACCTTTCTCTACGTGAACTGCGCCTAGGACTCACACTAGTGGATGAGTCACGGTTTGAACGGTACTGACGCTTCTTGTGCGAAGACCGCTTCTTTGCACTTTCACCTGCAACAACAGTCCGCATTTAGCGTTTTAGCTTTTAGCATTGTGTCGTCATTTTTAACTATATTATATACTAGCTGCCCCGGCGAACTTCGTACGACTTAATAACTAGTTTGTACGGATTTTATATCATATTACATGATTGACGTAACTTCTTTATTTGTCAACTGCTTTAAATTAAAAAAAAACAGTAAATGTTAAATGAAGCCCATAACAATGTATTCCTGAAAACTGCATTCAAATCGAATAAGCCGTATCTGAGATTAGCGTGCACAACATACAGACATACAGACAAAATGGAAATGTATTGGGTTCTTTTAGAATTTTTATATAAATATATAGGTATTTGCCATGTACAGACACCGATCAAGATATAGTTCTATTATATGTATAGATAGATATGCATATATGAAATGAACTTAAAAATACTTTTAGAGTAATTAAAAAAGAAAACCAATATATACTCTTACGAGATGAAGCCGACGAGGAACGTCTGTCACTTGAAGTTTGACGAGGTTTTTCGATGGGTTTAATCTCTGGGTTCACCACTTCCTTTTCGGTTGCTGACCTAAACACAAACACATCATTAAACATCTCGCGAAGAAGAACATTGTGCAATTCTAAACTCAACTTTCTTTATCACTAAATCAATATAAAGATAAATCAAGTAAGTTAGTTATCATACTTAGCAGGTGATACAGATCTAGATTTGCAATCTTCTGCCTCTTTCTTTTCATCTTTCAAAGTTTCTTCATCCTGCTGCTGTTCCTCATCTTTAACAGTCTCCACAATGGCATTGTGATTCTCCTCCTCAAGACTTTGTGATTCTTCTTTTTTCTCTGGAGATTTACCATTCACCTCTGTATTAATTAAACAAGCAATGTTTTAAACAAACATTTATATTGAATTAAGAATATTAAGAAAATAATTAATCAGTTAAGAAAGGGAATAAACTAGACTATCATTCTAGAATGTTCTTTATCATAATAATTTGTTTATGGTGATTCTATGCAGGGGTGAAATATTACAAAACATTTAGTGGTCATTGTGTAATCTAATTATGTAGATTAGATAAAATTGTAATCGTTTTTATTAATTCACTATTAGATACAAACTTCCGCTCATAACAAGTCTAGGTGTAGGGCCATAATCTACCTATATGGATCACAATACAACACACATTTCAGATACTGTTTTCGAAATCTAAAAGGTGTACAAGATCCCCAAGAAGTTTTCATTCAATTTTATAGCAAATGAAATTTACACTTGAATATTTTTATAAACAAAGTTATAAAAATAGGTAACAGTTAATAAAGTATGTATATGATAACTGTAATTAAAACCTTTGGGTTCTGGTAATTTAATTTCTTCAACGACATGAGAAGTTTTAGACTGGCTGCTCCTGTCGCGGCTGCGTCGACGCGAACGGCGCGGGCTGCCTCCATTGCGATGTCTATAAATTTGTTTACAAATTTATTTCTCACATATATTTTTTTATTGTTTTTCAATATCTGTTATGAGCCACACATCAAAAATGGTAATTACCATCATAAAAACAAATTTAGTAAACATTTTAATCTCATCACTCATTGAAATATGAAAAATTTTACACAAATTAGGCAGAAATGATTTTCCTAATTTGTTACCAAGTAACTAAGTAGATGTGACAATATTATTTAAGTAAGACATTTGACGCTTCCTTATACAACCAGTCTATGAAACTGATAAAGAATATAATAAGATGAATTTATCTTGCTTTGCAAGATGATAAAATTTTAATTTCAGCAAATTTGCTGACATAACAGTTGAGGGGCATCATTAGTACCATACAGTTGCTAACGTTCGACGACTTGTAGGACTTATCTGTTAAGATGAAAGACTGGCTACCGTTATACATCTTCATAAATACAAAGGCGAGAACTTGGATAAAGCTGCAGGTCTCCCGAAATTGCGAACAATGTCTTACCTCGCTATTATACCTATATAGGCATATAAACTCAGCAGCTAATAATTTCAGAATTATAGCAGTTTCAACTTACTTCCTATCAGAGGAGCGGTCCCGCGACCTGGTCCTGGAGCGGCGGCGGTCCCGCGACCGGCGCCGCGATCGGGACCGTGAGCGCGATCTGCGACGCTCCTTCTCTTTATCTTTATCCTTATCCTTCTGCTGTTCTTCCTACAAGAACACCGTCAACGTTTGATATTTCGATTAACCCTATATTCTATTATACTATTTTATTTGATGAGCAAAATTTTATTCTGTATAAAATATGTAGTACTTACAAGGGATATTTACTTTTTTCTATCTATTAATCCATACTAATATTATATAAGAAAAATTTGAATTTTTGTTTGCTTCTAATGGATATACTTAAAATCGACTGAACCGGTTATAAAAATTCTTCCACCTTTACAAAGGTACATTATCCCAGAGTATCAAATTAGTGAAAATTTGCCTATGAAATTTATCATTACCCACAAAAAACTCCTCGAGATTATATGTCTAACTATTATAGTTACATCACAGCAAGTTTAATTTAAATATTCAAATTATTATTCATCGGTCGATTTATTTTGTACTTATGATTAGTGTAATAAATTAATGAAATATGCTTCAGGGATAATTTTAAGAAACGGGATCAAAATCTACACGAATAACACCATGGCACAGCTAGTTTCTAAAAAATGGACTTGAAACACTTAATACAACTCCCTAATTGTACATACCATTCTTTTCTTGATTTCTTCTTTCTTCTGCTGTGTGAACGACTCTGGTATTCCGTTTTCGCTCGCCTGCGCACTCAACAGCAACTCCCACAGCTCGCCCATGAAAAGACGCGCGTTCTTCCCATTCAGAAATCCCGTCAAATTGATCTGCATTTTCTTAGGACATGGGAACTAGGAGCCGGAAAAACGGATCGGGAAAGAAAACATACACTTATTATTATTAAAATTATATTACAATTTATACCCTACGTTTTTATACTATGTTTTGTTGCATTTTAATTTTTTAAATTTTACGAATTATCGAATTCGTGCTCGCAAGTCTCATCTTGAATAGAAGCCTTTCTCCGGGAAAATTATTTTTGAAGACGTTAAGAGCGCTTCGAATGTGGATCATCGTTAAATCAAACAACGCAGAAATGACTCGGGTAAGGAAGCGAAGCTTAAATAACTACATCGAAGTGTATAAGTGATTGTTTATGCTGCGAGGGGCGCGAAACAGCGGTGATGCAGCATTCAGCCGAAGTCTCCGCTGTACCGGACGCTGCCACCCTGCTGTGCCGCGCTGGTGCGACGCGCGACGAGGACGTTGAATATCTCGCAACTTCTCTCTTCTATCTTGCATCTGTAAGGGTTTTGCGAACACAACCACATTATGCTGAACGCAAGGCCTAAGGAACGAAACTTCCATACCACGAGTCAAATCCCTCTCTTATCGTCTTCTTGTTTCGTTTATTCATAATTTTTCTTCTGCATTATCAAAAATTATGGGCTTAAAAAAGCCTTAACGCATTTGGTATAATGAGTTAACATTAAATACTAAATTTCCCCGTAAATACCGATTGCGAACGATAAGGGCCTCCGTAAGAGTGGAGCCGGAGGGCGGCTGCGGGCGGCGGCGGCAGGCGGCAGAGCTGCGTCGGTGTTCTAGCCGGTGAGAACCATAAAAATAGCCATACGCAATCAATATACATTGAACAAAAATCTTCAATTGCAGTTTCCTTAACTGTAATATAGGGTATGATATTTACTTATAAACATTTTATGTTGTACCTATATTACTTACATAAAGAAACTGCAATGATTACATCTCTTCAGTGACACAAAAAGGAAAACAAATAATTAGGATATTACTCACCTTTTCCTCTAACTGGTTGTTGACGTAATCAATGACCACATCATCTTCCATCTTGAGGATCTCGGTGATCTTCTGGGTGATCCATGGCTTCAGAACATCCAGCTTCACCTTTGACATGTCCACCTATAGAAAAATAGTAATTTCATTACAACATGTTGATTTAAGTACAATGAGTAACTGACATTCACAATCTCAAAAAAATAACAATTCTAAGTAACTCATTAAATGTAAATTATATGACAAGTCAATAAATGCAACTGCGGGGAATTCATGAAGTTTTCTATGACAATCAACCATTTTTCTGTGATTATTTACTACTTTGAAACAACAAAGCTAAAATAAAACCAGTTGACCAATAAAGTTAAAAGATAGTGAACTATTTTATCTTTGTCTATTTATATATAGAGCTGTGACTGTGCTGTGCCCCGAGGTTAGATTTCATTCCCATGGGAATTTCATTATGAATAGTATCCTCTATGCTCTATGTTACCCTATAACCTCTATCTTTCAGTAGAAGTCCCATTTTAATTCGTTAAGCTGTTTGTAGAAATAAGCCCTGACAAACAGAGTGAAACAGACTGACGGGTGAGAAAAAAGAAAATCACGTTTTCAAAACACAAATAAATAAAGATTTATCCATATATTTTATATATATAAAAATCCTGTGTCACAATGTTCATTTGCTCTAATCTCCAAAACCACTGAACTGATTTTAATGAAATTTTGTAGATATTCATTGTTTGGTCCAACTTAAAAGAAAGGTATTTTTTTATAAAATAAATAAATAATATATATCAATTGTCAATAAACTTTTACATAAAATCAATTTCTGAACGCATTTGTCATATGATTTGACATAATATAACCACGGCAATGCGTGGACAGGTCCATTTAATTAGTAAATTTTTTGCTGTAAGCCTTGTGACCTCATGAAAGAATTACTATTATTTGTAAAAAAGTTGGATGTTACTAGTTGTTTAAAAGCTGTTGATATTATGCAGTAGGCAAATAAAAGGACTTCCGAGACTGCAGTGCAAGATTTGGACCTCTGACCATCCTGTTAGTGATTCCTGGAAGTGACTATGTGGTTGCATACCATCGTGAAGACAGAAAGATATGAGCCTTAGACACTAGTTTTATTTATACAGGGTGATGTACAGGCACCAATGTGTTTTTACAGAGATCAAAGTACTCTAATGACGTAAGAAAGGGCTGTAGGGATTTAGTGAGCAAAAATCACACATAACCCATTGTCTTTCCCAGGCAGTGTTGTACCTATCCCAAATTTCCTGAATGTGACAACCTCAAATGTTGTTAGTGGAAAATTTCAAAGTGGTCATACCTGCTGCGTCAAACAGTCCCCAAACTTCATTTGCTTCATTAACTTCTTTTCCTTGTCGCTAAAGCGGGTGTCCTGCTCCGTACTAGTTCCCTTCAAAGCATAATAAATTCAATCCATTTATTTTAAAATGTCAACAAATGTCTACGATATTAAAGTATATACTACGTTATTATAAATTACACGGAGACGAAAGTTTAAATCTATGCAATAAAGATAAAAAATATATAATTGCCCATCTATTTTACATATGCAAAACTAACGAAATTATTACTTTATCTATGAGACATAGAAGCACGATGACAATAATTCATAGGAAATATACATTTACTTAACAATGTGCTTTTCATTTATCAATTTCAATAATAACCTACATTGTCTGTGTATCTCATTCCGTTAAACATGTAATTTTGTTTTCATAATAGCACTTACCGTACAAATAAAAAATAATTTGTTTTTCTTACCGTGTACATCATCATATTTGACCTTAATGTTAAAAATCAACAGTTAATTGGAGGCTTGGGTATGTACCCTAGTCCCTCTGTGGAAAGTTAGAAGACGCTTGATACACGTTTTGAATAAAATGCGAACTATACACACTTATTCAAATATTTAATGAATAAAATGAACTTTATCCAAAATCACGATGAAGTCCATCTTTAATGAAGTCTTTAAATATTTAAAACTCACGAAAACTGCGAATCGACGTGCTTACGATTCGCGGCCATTGTTAAAACAAGATGGATGCCATCACATCAGCCATCTTCGCATTACCAACAATATTAATCGATAAAGGTAGCATAGACAAACTAACATCTAAATAGTCTATAGACACTAAACACTCATTGGGGTGTTTGTGTTTTTGTACGGTTTTAAAAACCATAAAATTCGCGTGTATTTTTAAAAACGTACCAAAAATTAATCACAATATTTTCGAAATTTTGCGTCAGGTTTCAAGGAAACTTTTAATCCTTTGGGGTTCTGTAGGTTACGTGAAAATGAATTATATAAGTACGGACATACATACGCTGTTTTTGAACACATTTCTTTGCACATAAAAGTCTTTTTTAGGTTTTTAGACGTTATCTACATAAACTTCAATAGCTCCAACATAAGTAACTTTTAGTGAGTAAGTACTAGTGGTGATCAACGAAACCAGACCGTTTATCGTTGATGATAATCTAATTTAAAAAACAGTTTTTTTCGACTAGTTTTGACTGTCGTAGACAAAACAACGGCAACGAATAAAATTTGATAACTGAAACCATTTTCAATAAACATGTTTTTCGAATGAACTGATTGTACTAAGTTTATTAGTAAACGTCGAATGGTTTATTTCGGTATAAATAAACATTTCGGGTTAGTCGTCCGTTTGCGTCGAATCGCCGAGCGTCGACCAAACAGTTTATTTCGTCCGACCGTCGACCGTTGTTTTCAACGGTGCACGAATTTCGGTCGCGAGAAGACTAGTTTTTTCCGAACGTTGATCAATGTTGTTGGTCCGTTCGCGTTGAACCGTCGAGCGTCAACCTAATATTTTATTACGTGCGATCATCGACAGATGGGTTGAACGGTGTACAAATTTCGTTCACGAATATATTGGTTTTTCAGTGGACTATATACTAGTTAATCAGTTATTGCAAAAAAGCAGTCTAAAAAAACTGTTCGTTTATTCAACGCCATCGCTAATAGGTACTTAACGACTTTATAATATATCTAATTTAAATGATTCATAAGCGAAATTGCAGGTTAGGTTACTATAGATATTTAAGTATATAGCAGACTACAGAAATCACCTCCACTGTAAATGAACACAAACTTATTCGACAACAGAATGAGCTCCAATTCCAATGGGTTACCTCGAAAGGTTTGGCCCGAGGACCATACTTATTATTAAATACCCTCGTAAAGATTACCCTTGCATGGTACTGGTACTTCTAAGTATGGGATACGATGTACTACGATAACCTAATATATACAGCACTCTGTGGATATACTGTTCAGCTACCAACAGCTCAACACAAGTTGCGAAAATTACGGGGTCAACTAAAATGATAAAAAATACTAACTTACAACACTAAAGTTAATACCCAATAATCCTATGAATATACTTAAATCAATGTTTAATGTAGGAGATAGATACTATTAGGTTTCAAAAAGTAAAGAAACAAAGGAGTGCAGTGTAACAAACAAGTAAAAATAAGTATATAAGCGAGCAAAGTTTAAGTTTAAGACTAACAAGTACACTTTATAGTGATGTGTGGGTACTGTACATAGAACAATTTTCATTAGTTCACATTATTCGTTGTAAATACGTTTCAGACATACATACATAATTCGCAATAACGCTATTGCATTAGGTCATATATTGTTTTGGAGTTATTTTATACTGGCGTCAACAAATATGTCAATTATCTGATACGGTTTGAACTTTGACATTGATGCAAGACACCAAAATTGTGAAGTAGGTACTTTATTTTAATATAATGTGGGCAGTCTTGTGCGGTTGATTGAACAGATCTAGTGATCATGTGTATCATAAGATTTTTTTCTCGTGAAGCCTTCAGTGCTCATAAGACAAAAGAAATCCTTCATAAATTAAAATCGGTTGATTCTGATGTAAACAATTTATCAACTGAACTATGCTATCATGTAGAATTAGCTGAAGGTTGCGATTATCTGAATATTAATCAAATTAAGATTCTACAGTGGCTCTTATGCTCCCCTCTCCAGCCACATGCCCTGCACAATGAATCTGTCTACAAAAACCTGAGTGACGAGGAGTTGATTATCGAAATAGGACCGAGGTAATTTCTTCAAATACTTAATATTTTCTATCTGCATACACTCAATGTCCCATAGTTAAGCACCTTTTTTTATTTTATTGTAAATACTATTGTTCCTAATATTATTCATATGCCTTTTAAGTCTGTAAGTAACCAACCCATATGTCTAAAGTTTTTAGATCATATCAATAATTGAACTTTTTTAATCATATTGTGATGATACCTGAGAAACACAGGGTTCTCTCAGCATTTGGTTCTTCGAATACTGGTAACCAATTGTTATAAATGTTTCCAAGCATATGGCTTGCAGTGTGGCTATAACCTCTGCTCTTTTGATAGTATACATGAACACTCTGTTAGCTTTAGATTAATAGCAACTGGTACTAATTGCACAATAAGATATTGAGACACAGATAATCCAAAATTTGCCACTACAATTCTTACACATAAGGAGCATTAACATGCAACATTCTGTAACTTATTGGTTTTTTATCATTTACTACATATATTTATATCTCACTCCAAACTATGACTTAATGTCTACATTTGTTTATACTGGTGTACTGCTTATATGCAAGCATTTGAGTTCAATACAGTATTATAATTTTAGGTTTAACTTCTCCACGGCAGACAGCAGTAACTCTGTTCAAATTTGTGAGAGTGTTGGACTTCATGATGTCGTCCGCCTTGAAACATCCACGCGATATCTTGTTACATTCACTGTACCCAAGGTGGTTGACAAGAAATTGTTTGAAGCATTGGCATCACCACTTCATGATCGGATGACACAATGTATTTATACAAGAGATAATCTTCCTCGCCATAGTTTTAATGAGGGCTTGCCAAAAGACTTGGAACCATGGTTTGTGGTGCCACTTCAAAAAGAAGGCATCAGTGTCATGAAGCAAGTTAATCAGAAGTTAGGTAAATTACACTCGAATATTTATTTTCATTGGAATTTATACATTTTATTAACAAGGGACAGTTAGTGATTATGCCCACCTGTTTGATTAAAAATATGAAGGAAAAATCATAAATTGTTATTTATTATAGACCTATTTTAAACATATGTCAGACAACAGACTGATATATATCTCAAGCCCATATCACCAGATTCAAGCGACGACTTAAAATATATACCTGTTTGAAATCACTATATATATTTTGTAATTTGGATTATAAACTGACTTCAATCCTACATGAGATTGATGAGATTGTTCACAAAGTGGTGCTATGTTATATGCAATTGGTCAGATGGCGACTCACAGTTACTAGATAATGTCCCGAAGTGTACACTGATTTACTATTGTTTAAAATAAAAAAGAAATTGTCAATATGTCGATTTACCAAACAAGGCAGTGGTAATTTTTTTTTATGGCATATATCAGACAATATTTAGTAAATCGCAAACATTTGGTCTTCATTTAAAAACACATGTGAGAATAAAACTTTGTTAATGTTCAATATTATCATAAGGTTTGGCATTTGATGAATGGGACATGGAATTCTATATGGACCTCTTTGTTAATAAGTTGAAACGTGACCCAACAAGTGTTGAACTATTTGACCTTGCACAGAGTAATAGTGAACACTCCAGACATTGGTTTTTCAAGGTAATGTACTGATTTATATTTTACTTTTGTTCATTGTCATTATGTCTCTTGAGTAAATGTGCTTATATATTTAATATACATATTTTAGCGTGTTCGTCTGGCAGTAATGATGGATATCGAAAAATTAATTTGTCATGGATTTCCACATCAGCGTATATAGGGGAGAGTGGGGAGTTTAGGTAATCAGGCTTCCCTACAGTCTCTCCCTTCCCATAAGCGAAAAAGAAATATTTGCAGAAAATTTACATTTCACACCCGTCACAAGATATCTGTATCTTAAAATATGTATTTATGTACATATGCAAGAGTAGCTCGATTGTAAAGCACAGCAACGATCCTCTGGATTGGATGTATTTGTTCCCCTCCCTGCCTTTTACTGAGATACGGGTCGGGATTTTCCGTCTTTTTGTTTGAAATTACTGGTTGTTTATTGCGTAAATACAATTTAGAACCTTATGTGTCCGCCACCCTCCCCCGCTCCCTATAACTACGCCTATGGAAAGATGCACAGCAAATTTTTATTTCAAACAAAACTATACTCTAATGTAAACATGCCTGTTTACTTGCTTGTATGAAATCATAAACGACTAACATTACGATTAGTGATGTTTACATGCCAGTTTGGTCTCATACTCATTTAATCGCTAAAATTCCAGGGCAAGATTGTACTAGATGGTAAAGAAATAAATGGATCTTTAATTGATATGGTAGCATCAACACAGGAATCTTCAAATAACAATAATGTTATTAAGTTTGGAGATAATAGCAGGTACATAGGAAATAACTAAGAATACCTTACATTTAACTCTATATACCTATTTGATTATTTCTCCTCTTTTGTCGTTATGGTTGACTGTTGAAAATGTACATAAAATAAGCAGTAAATAAAACATATTGAGATTTATAAAGGAAATGATCTAGGATAAAAATTTCACAATCTATTATGTACTTACATAATAGATTGTGAAATTTTTATTTAAATGTGTCAAGTGGTGAAAAGTATTCTGATTTAAGCGAACCTTTACATTTCTTGTATTACTTTATTTGGTTGTTATATAAATAATATTATTTATAAACATTTTATGTCTAGTTATGTGATCTTTATCTTTATTGCACATTGATTTGCTTACCGTTAAGTATCTACTTGATTTATTAACACAGCCTACTCTAAGAGACATGTTTCAAGTCAATGACAGATCTTTAGACACTTATTAATATGCTTTCAAAAAAAAATAAACCATTACCAGTAGTCTGATACTAAGATATACTAAGATATATATATATATTTTTAATTTTTGTGCTCCTAACAAAGTTTATTGAAATTTCTATCTTGTTTACAGTGCAATCAGAGGCTTTCAACACAAAAAGCTAAGACCATCAAATGTTAAAGGTCCATCACAGGTTGTTCTAGAGCTTACAGACTCAGATATCATATTCACAGCAGAAACGCACAATATGCCGACAGCAGTAGCACCGTTCAGCGGCGCTACAACAGGAACTGGAGGGCGCATTAGAGATGTTCAGGGTGTAGGCCGGGGAGGCCATACCGTGGCTGGCACTGCCGGTTACAGTGTTGGCAACCTTTTTATACCAGGTGTGTGAATGGAAATAGGTTTGATTTCTTCTTGTTACATAGAAAGTACCAGTCAAACTTATGGTATCAAAAATTTTGGAATATCTAGTAGGTTTCTATTATTTCTGCATAACTATTATAGGAAGGTTTTCAATAATTCACAGTGTGACCTTTGTACTTTCATATAATATGTTCTGGGTATTATTTAAAAAACCCACATTACAACTAGTTTTAATTTTAATATGTATTTGTGTTTATATACTTATAATATAAGTATATATAACATATTATGTTAAAATGCAAGATACATTATGTTATGCTAATGCTAATACTTTATTAGGCTATGACCTGCCATGGGAAGATAAGAGCTGGAAATATCCAAATAATTTTGCGACACCATTACAAATTATAATAGAAGCTAGTAACGGCGCTTCTGACTATGGAAATAAATTTGGTGAACCTGTTGTGTCAGGTAACACTTCAAAATAATAAATACAAAACAATACAATTTAACCATATATGTTATTTGTAAATATCTTTTAAACTTGCATATTGGGGTACATGAATACAAATAATACAGATCAGGCTGTCTCTATGATTTTTAATTCTGATAAATTTCTGATATTAAATTTCTGATACAGGTTTTGTTCAATCGTATGGTTTAAAAAATGCTGACAATGTAAGAGAAGAATTTGTGAAACCAATTATGTTTAGTGGAGGAATTGGATACATGCCTCATAATATGATCAAGAAAAATAAGCCAGAAAAGGGTAGGTATTCCTTGTAATAGCATTTCACATTAAATGCCTGTAAAGTAATTTTTAAACCTTTTCATTATGAGTGGAATCTCAAGTCCAGTAGTGGACCACTAATTAAAACATCGATTTTTTTTAAATCACAGACGAAATAATGTTTTTATTTGTATGAAATGTTATCTGAATATATATTGGTTTGTTGTAGGCATGTTATTAGTGAAGATCGGTGGTCCCGTTTACCGTATTGGTGTAGGGGGCGGCGCGGCCTCCTCAGTGGCCGTGCAGGGCGGAGGCGCGCGAGACCACGCTTTGGACTTTGGTGCTGTGCAGAGAGGTGCTTTAAATCACATTTTATTAAGATACAATACAATACAATACAAAAACTCTTTATTGCACACCACATACACATAGATACAGGTATTGACATAATTGTA
>DWGJ01002400.1:0-15913 GCA_018246895.1 Aspitha aspitha aspitha | reverse complement strand
GTACTACATCGTATGTTTATCAGCTGTCCAGTCACCATAACACGCATTAAATTGCCTAATTTGGGATCAGATAGCCGTGCGTGGAATTGTCCCCAGTTAAACATTTTTAATTATCAATGCCCGACTTTGACGGCTAGGCTGTGGATCGTGAGTTCTTTTTTTATGATTGTGCAATACGCTTGCGTTTGACTGCGAGCTCACCTGATGGTAAGTGAGGTGCAGTCCAAGACAAAGCACGCTTGCCTAGAAAGTGCAATTAAAATTATTCAAGTTTCATTCCCATTTCACCGAAGACATATTAGATATTTTCTGGTATTTACGACACCTGCTACAATTTTTCAACAAGGCCAGGGGTTGACTAGTAGAGAATGCCACTAGGCATTAAGTCCGCCTTTTGTATAATAAACAACAATAAAGGGTAAATAAATAAAATAAATAAATATTCATGTGATGAACATAACTGATAGTCTCCGGCGTGTAAAACGATCTATATCCGTATGCATTTAAAAATGTACGTATATTTCTATGTGTTTTTAGCAGCCGACTGACTAATACAGCGCAGAATCAACCTAGTTAGAAACCAGATGGCCCCGTGTGATTTGTCCGAGCGTTTATTATAATTTTTAATTTACATCGCAAATTCAATTATAACTGTTGATTGCTAACATATTGTATTCAGATAATTGTCGAAGAATGACAATTCTGTTTAAGACAATTTTACACGCAAGGGCCGTCTAAGTAATCAACTATTAAACTGGAATTCTACTAAATTAATGCAAACCGACAGATCCCGCCGTGAAATCTAAACTTACCACTATTGTATTGATCGCGTCAATTTAATTCAAAAACGAAAAATGAATACTCATGGTACAATTTCGATACATAGATTAGTTTCTTTATAATAGCTAAATTTAATTAATCAATTAGTAGACTTTATATAATTAGATTATAATAACAACCATAATTAAAACACTTGTATACTTATTAACCAAATGTTTACTATTAAATCATTATCAGTTGAGTTTATTATTATAATCGTCTATCGTAAGGTTTTAACGATTACGAGCAACAGGTAAACAAAACAAAAGCTAAGAGGTTGCAAGTGTTATCAGAGCCTAATAAACACAATTATCGCGGACGATCAAATGAATAATATTAAAGAATATATTTAGAAATATTTTCAAAGTACAATCCTTGTAAGACCACATTAACAAACCAGACTTGCACGAGATGTATTGACTAACCATACTAGACTATGTAATTTGTTATATTCATGTTGAAGACTAAAACTCACTTGTGACCTCGCACGCAGGCGTGATGCAGTGCAGTGTATCCGTTGTCATCTTGAGCATTGACACCAGCACCTCTTCTTAAACTGAAAACAAAATAAATAAATTGGTTGATTGTAAAAAAATTATCATATTTAGATTTAATAAAAAAATAAAACTCTATTAAGAAAACTGTCTTAATCCGAATTAAATAAAAAAAAAAATTAAAACAAAAAAATAATCGCAGTCGGTAGGATTCGAACCTACGCTCCCAGAGGGAATCTGATTTCTAGTCAGACGCCTTAACCGCTCGGCCACGACTGCTTCTGATAACTTGCACAAATTATATTTGTGGTATCGTGTACGAAAAATTTTATATAATTCGGAATTTATATACGTAGACAAGTTTTAACAATACGTAATGTGTATTATAAATCTAAAGTAATTTAACGTATGGGAAATGAATCTCAATTTTATAAATTGCTGTATCAGTTTTATTACCTCGATGTATTTTGGTAAGCGATTATTCGACAGTATTTCCCAAAGGAAAAGAACTATAAAAACAATCCATCAGGTATCTCATAAAAAAATCATATTCGTACCAAAGGTGAATGATGTGGAAGTAATTAATCATAAAAAAATTATTATTTCACACCTATATGTATAACGCCACTTATTATTAAAAGTGTAAAACGATTAAAACCCTAATATAATTAACATGAGTTTAAAATAGCACCATAATTCGTTTAAAAATCTCATGAATCCGTCCTTGACACCGGATTATACATTTCTTAAGCGAGAAGGTCACTGAACTGCTCATAACAATACGTTCACTAAGTTAAACGACAAGCGAAAATCACCTCTATTACTTACACGCAAGGTTTATAATAATCTAAGCGTTATTAAACAGGGTTCAAAATTCAGTTGTGTCAACAGCACTTCGTATCCTAGAAGAACAACAATTGTAAATACAGTCCATTATAACGGTGAGGTAATTTGAAAGCAACTTTATAGTCATTGCAGTAAGGTGTAAGGCCATTGATGAGCGCATACGCGAACTAACGGTCACGTATGACTCGAGATCTACTTTGTCATTATAAATATGACAAACTTATTCAATGATTATAAACGGTGGTCTGAGGTTCAATCTTTGACCTCTATCTGACTTCACAAAGTTGTCTCCTTTTAACGTTATACAACTTTGACGGAAGAAGCCTTCAAGCATTTCACTTCTCCATAATATTATTCGAGTAGTGTAAAGACTGCTAATGCACATTCGACCATCGCGGCATATTATGTAGACCTTTCTATTACGAGAGGTGTGCAGTGGCCCAATAAAGCGGTTGAAAAAAAAACGTGCATCTCAATATAAACATTTCCCATCATCGCCTCACATAATGGGGAATACCATAGGCCTTTCCACGGTATTGCATCATTAAAACGCGATGAATAATATAAACATAACATTTTTACATACGTGAATCTAAATATAACGAATGCACGTGTTGGTTTCTGTATCCCATATACGGCGAAAGTAGTTTACGACTAAACGCAGTTCAGTAGAAACGGGCCATAGAATGCGTTAAGAGTAGGACTACGTATTAATATCATTTAAAACTAAGTTGCATTGCAATATTGAATTAAATTTGAACTGAAACACCCCAAAAATCTGAACATACGTACTCTGCTGTTTCAAAGTTTTCAAACCGCCGTTTAATACCGAGTAGCATTGCTTTATGTTGTAATGAACGGCGAACATAAAGCGCCGATAGAAGTATTGAAATCATACATAAAACTTGGGGCGACTCTAAAAACCCATACTCCATATTAGTTTAGATATGAGTGCAACGTTAGAGAATATATAAATAAGTTGTATATTAGTCACTGCGGTGAATAAAAATAAAAAAACAACTTCGTGAGTCCCCAATCTGAGTAATACGTAAGACCTACGTGGACATAATATAATTATATGTAAATAAGCACGTACGATGGGTATTTCCCATTCGCAATGAAGAGTGTAACAGAGCTTTTTTAAACTGAATGAAACTTGTTTCTACTCTATATATAGCCACGTGTATACTTTAACTGTTATGACTAGAGCATTCGGTATAACTTAAAACAATTTTTTATAAATTATTATAAATACATTAATGGGTTCTTTATCGACAAAAGCTAATATATTTATGTATAGAAGTGACCTATAAGGACTAGTGATCGATAGACACAAGATTAATATAATTAGATAATTACGTCATAACTACCCTAATTTCATTTGAAAAATATAAAAATGAACGTTAAATTGATAATTAAAAAACAATGTCTCAGATATCGATTCAAATAAAAGGCAGATAAGCTATTCGGCCGAGGAGAGATGACGTCATCTGTTGTTATATTATCGCGTAGAAACGTGAACACGAGTTTTTTTCGTTCAAAATCATTGCACACAATTATAACTCACGTTTCATTCATAAACATTTTCATCATAATTTTCTTTGTCCTGATCCAATTTCTTCTCACGTGAAACTTTGTATCGGACATACCGAAACTAATCTTAGTGTCGCAGCATTTCACTGTCCTTTCGCTATTATCACCCATGTTTATAATAATAAAAACAAACTAGTAAACAATGTCTTCACCGGAGAACTGTCAAAGTCGCTAACACCATGGCCTTCATGCCGAAAGTTCAACTATGACTAACCGACAACGTTTGAATAGTTTGACACGGTGCACAAACTACCAAAGCCGGTTTGGTAACAACAATACGAACGCACGCAATACGGAATGACTATAAACACTACAGAAGCAACCGCGAACGGCACTGAAGGTGGACGGTACGCAATATGTAATCACAACTAATAGATAGAGTCACGATTAGATATGATATGTAAAGTGGATCAAGAAAATGGCACGCCAAATGTACCAAATGCACCTACTAGAATAGAATCGAACCAGTGACGTCATAGTTGCACCTTTCCGTATAAAAACATGCATACGTGATAAAAACATGATGTATAGTAACTACATAGTTACGCACCGCTATATATACCTACTAGTAGACCCGGCCACGTGATGTCGCGATAGTATACTATATGTCCCCCCTCTACTCAAAATCACTTAACAGCCTCCAATTTCTTGTAGGCAGTCCCTTTCCGCCTCCTGAAAGGGTGCGCTGTCGCTCACTGCTCTAAACGAATTAACCCACTAAGGAGGCGATGAAAGATTGTATGTTACATTGAATTAAGATTTTCAATTACTCAGGTATCACAAATTTTATCAATATCCTGTTATAATCGTCAATGTGATCGACGGGAACAATAAGCCATTTACGAAACTAAAAAATATACATCTAAACGTAATAACACATAACAATGTTATAGTAGAAATTAATCATGAAAGTGTTTTGAATGTTGTACTCATAACATAGTTGACGAAGGAAGTAGAAATAACATTGCTCACACAAAAAAAACTCAATCATTTGCTATACAACCTTACAGTGAAGAAGTTTAGAGAGTACATTTAAACCATCATTAAATAATAATCAACCAGCAGAATCGCAACAAATGCCAGCTTATGCTCAGCTTAACAAATATGCTCTATAGATATAGAAAGTTATTATCGAAAGTAAAATCGATATAGATATTTGGCACTCGCTGCATTCTGCCTATCCCGTTCGGGACCTTGCGTGACGGTATGTATATATGTAAAATCGATTAGCCGCGATGCAAATGCGTATGATGTTAACGTACTTGGGATTCAAACCAACAACATAAGAGGAAAGAAATGCCCAAACACGAACTGGGTTGATTGGCTTTAATATAAATTGGACATTGAACATTGACAGCCTAGTGATTTGAATTTCAGTTACACATTCCATGAGGTTCGAATCCTGGCACATGCCTCCTAGTTTAGAAAATTAACTTAAAATATCACACGCTCTAACAGGGAAGAAAAACATCACGGAGATACATGTATACAATGTTTTGTAATGTGAGTGAAGTCTGTCAATTCCCAAAAAGAGACTGTTGCCAACAGTGAAACAATAAGGAGTCGAAAAAAAATTAAACTTAAGTACCTGAACCTTCGCCTGAGTCTACAGAGCATTTTAATGTCATTTCCGAAGTATGGTATTTTAAACTTCATATTAATTCGTATAAACTACCTTGAACTTAAAAATCGGTTAGGCGAATCAAACAACGATACGACAATACGGGCACGATCACTGCAAATCGAATATTTTGAAACGGGGACCGTTACAAAGCGGCTTGGGCTTATCAACTGGATCTCCGGTCAAATATTGCTTCCAAAATATTTACAAGACAGCGAACCGCACTCCCCAACGGTCGGTTGTGACTAACTGGCCGTTGACGGGATGATTCATAGGCAACAGGTTGGCTCAGTTTGAACTTTTTATTGCGGTATTTTTTGTGAGTAACTAACTGTTTGAGGTTTTGGAGCCACGGGTCTAATTAGATGGCAAATTTTGGGCCGAGCTTATCTATTACAGTTTTTTGGAACACGACTCGATGAAACTGTTTGCCAATTTAAAAACAAATAAAAAAAACGATTCTGTCTCTAGGAATGTGCGCTCAAAGCATTCCAGAAACATTTGCATTCAATCGCAGATGAGGCTGAAATTCTTGAAATCAAACACAGCTGTGTACCTCCAAGTAATAATTAAAAACGCTTCGCGTATTTGTATGTGTGTCCACACCTTTCAAATACCCGCTACTGTTATAAAAGTAATTACAGTTTTAGCAGTAGCACAGATAAACAGGAATACTATTGACAATTAATACTACCTTCCGATTCGGGTATTTATTATTAGCAATCACCATTATTTACCTTATTGTACGTCAAAGCATACGCAATTTGTTATCATCGATTTCGATAATTCAATTATTTTGTTAAAAGGCTATTGAAATAAAAAGCTTGTAAAAACTTATCATCCAATCGTATTACATTTTTTAAATATAATATTTGTCTATTTATTCCAAAGCCATAGTTTGTAAATATCACGAACAGTGCTAAAACGAATCCACTGAGGTTCTGAATCAATGCACCCGCTCGGTAAAACCAGTCCCGGTCAGCGAAGTGACTGAAGTCGAGAATGTTTTGTTGGAAATTGATTGGAATGTGAACAGCTAAATGGAAATTGTTTGGCTTCCAAGCGACAGGCCAATTATAAAATAGAACACGAGTTGAAATAACTCGACATTCCACGGATTCCATGGAATTTAAAAAGACTATATTTCCGTGTAACTCTTAAAGATATCCCGCTTATTGGTTATAGATTTGATACAAACTATGATATGGATTGAAATCTTATTTGTTATCTATGTGTATCTTTACTATCTCTTTAAATAACAAAATACAGTCAATACAGAGAACTTACCAAAGCGTTTAACATCAGAATTGAAAGACGTAAATTTGACCAAACATTTCATTTGAACTACTATGTAGCTACTCAATTGAATAATAAAAGTAAATAGTGCTACGTTTTTAAAAACATTGAATTCATTCAAGTAGTAGGGGAGAAGTTATTCAAGAACAGGTTTTACTTATGCACAGATATTTGATATTTCTTGATAACGACGGGTGACTTGCAACTATTTGAATATCTATATCCCAAGAAACCCAGTATAATTTTGTCCAATCCTTTTACGTTTATTTTTTAGCGGCGTCGCGCATCGTGTGTTCATGATAATTATGTTGCCATTTTGAATTATTTTTACTATTTTATTGTATTTTCTTTTATCAACCATATAGTTCATTTCATTGTAGAACATGGGCTATCTCTCAGAAAGAGAAGTATAAGCCCATTCTGTGCCACACTGTTTGTCCATTATTAACAATTCTATAACATCGTTAAATGTAGCAATATTTGTGCAAATAATCGTCTTTGTCTTAAATTAATATAACACTAGTAATAATATCGTGTAACATCTGACACACGACCCCCTTATCGCATCTCAAACTAGGCAAAGGCTACGTTATGGTAACTAGACGAATGCTAATAATATAGTTTCATACAAAACTAATATTAGTTCTAGGTGGGAATCGAATTCACAAAGTCCGGCACAGAAGCGAATACCTCACTACTAAGGTAACACACCATTAAAAGATGAAATATTTAAACAGTGAATCGTTACTAAATATTCCGTACGAATTCAACTGCGTCCATCAAGATCAACTCTTAGATATCAGTGAGGCGTCGACTCACTTTGAATACAAATTGTTAATTGCCTCATAAAGTTCCCAGTGAACCAGACAGGTATGTTATCCATTATTTGTATCAGTACAGAATGGTTGAAATGTTCTCATGCGCACACATATGACCACACAACAGTCTCATATAACATTTATTTAATAATATAAGATGCGACCCCCCGGTTAAAAACAATGGTGTATTCTACTGATGTTATAGAAAATTTCAATGATGAAAAACTACAAAAATTGCTTCGAGACACAGATCTCAACTAAGATTACGGCTGACGTTTCTCCTGTAGCAACGCCTCGCGCCCCTCTTTACAACGTTGCCTCGGTCATAATGGCTTTTTAGCCAAGTACTAGGTCGTACCGTTGTTCCTAAAAATCACGTCTGCGTTAGTAGGAAAGAGGCATCCGCAATTACCGTCCGGGAAGCTAGCGCTTAACCTATAAAACCTGGATACTGTTGGTGCTTTATATACGAACGTTAGAAATAAAACCGTTATGCAGACTGTATTCAGTTTTAAAACAATATGGTTGTTCAGGCTCAATATACATTTGACGAATGAAAGAACGCATGCAATTGGCAATGGACCGAATTCAAATTATGCCAAATAAGCGAATACCGAGTTTTAGTAATTTGATTTTAGGTTTACCGAATATTCTGCCGAATTACTCGATATTGGTTTATAGCGCGAGAAGGTATATAAACTTATTTCATAGTTTCAAACTTCTGTGTATGACGTCGGTCTTACTTGAAGTTGTATTTTGATGTGCACAGATTCAGCTGATTACGAGCAGTTTAAGTATCAATTTGTAAACCAGTACTCAAGTCATCCGTAAAAGCAAATATTGTAACAATCCAAACCGAAACATTTCATAATAATAGTAGCCGGATATCGAAAAAAATTCAAACTTCATTCCAATTTCGTATTACATTTTTTTTCATCACGAAACGTATCTATGTATATAAGTTACTAGCTGTGCTCGCGGCTTCGGCCCCGTGGAAATCAATTGTTTACCGTTTTTGCAACATTTGCCATTGCTTTTCCACTCCTATTAGTCATAGCGTGATGGTATATAGCCGATAGCCTTCCTCGGTAAATGGAATATTCAACACAAAAATATTTTTTCCATTTGAACCAGTAGTTCCTTATATTAGCGCGTTCAACGAAACAAACTCTGCAATTTTATAATATTAGTACAGAAGTATAGTTTCCTGCAGAACAGACTTCTTGTACTAATTCCAATGAAAATCACAGTGAGAACCACACAAAAAATTGTACATAAACTGACCACATTTATGCAAATAAAGTATTTCATTTCATTTGATTTCATTTCACAGGCACACCTAAACAAGGGAGGTGAAGAATTCAGCAGATTTAGTGCCGACCGCCGATCGGCAACCATAAACGTCCGAATTTGGGTCGCAACGATAAGCCCATTAGGCTTTATCTGGTATATTGGCGCCTGGCGTTTGTTTGCAAGCATAACTCGAAATGTTTCGATACTCCAAAATTGCATAATTCCATCACATTAAATTCATATTGCAACACGATTTCTTAACACTTAAAGTGAAAAAATTAATGAAAACCACATATTTTAATATTATCCGATGAAATCCGGACCAATTCGATTGAAAAGGGTCCGGATTGAATTCAATCCGGACCCTTTTGAATGCCCCCCCCCCCCCCATATCAAAGAACCAATAAATCGTTTGATATAACAAAAAACGGTGATAAATTCAAAAAAGTTGGATTATTCAGTGCAATCAATTACTTTTTCAACAACAAAAACATAAGAAATAGATTATTCGGGAACAATTAAGAATTTTATTACCTATAAAACTTAACGGTGGAATTTTAGTGTAAAGTGTAATTATTTTGTTTCAATCCCAGTTAGCCCATCAGAATTGTGATAAAAATAGCGAGCACGTTCAATAACTAAAGCTTTTATGACTAGGGTGTAAATTTCTAAATCATTACTAGTATTTTATGATTGTACTTGATAACAGACGTGCCCAAGTCAACTTATTAATAAATCTTTCAAAATAATTCCATTTATTTACACGATGGAAAAAGCGTACTTTTTACCTCGCGGTTACGTACTTATAAACACAAATTCTTCATCTATCAACCGTTCTAAAAGTGAAATTAAATATGTATATCGCATTTCCTTAAAAATTGGATAAATTGAATGAATTCAAAAATCTTAGGATTGCGCGGAAAATTTCCAAGTTATTGGCGAAAATATGCATAAGTTTGAGAACCCGAGGTCTAATGTAATTGTATTACATTACATAGCACATTTTAACAAACTGTTAAATACCAAGAACTAAGACAATTAAACTCCAATGAAGCGCAATTGAAGTTAGGTGCGTGGATCGAATGTATAAGACCAAGCACAACACTTCGGTAGACGTTGCAAATATGCAAAATGCATTACGTTGAACCGCACACATATTTGGCGGGAGCGAAGCGTCTCGTTTATTTATTCCGTCGGTTCCAGTCAAGTGCAAGTGCGCATATAAACACATCGATATAGGTGAATAGGATATGAACAGACAGACAAAAGTTCAACGCACCTTGCCTAACATCGATTGCCTCCTGGCCGGCAGCCAAACACTTCAATTTAATGGTTTAACTTTATCCCCTACTTCCTTAAATAGATAACGATTAATTCCACTTCTGTTGAAACGTTTTTTGGCAACGGCTTTTCGTAATGAAATCGTGCCCGGCCAATGTCGTTTAGTGACACTAGTTGCTATTTGTTTTCATTTGGCATGCACTTTGCCAGGAAAACTTTGTTAGAAAAGTGGCAAATATATGGTCAGCTGGATTGTCGCTGGCCACTATCATCTATTATCTTTGCGCGCGACTCCGCGTGGTAATCAGTGTGTCACAAAGTTTTTCTCGCGTAAATACCGACCCCGCAAAAATTCTAGGATAAAAAGTAGCGAGTAAAGATTCCAGCAGGCGAAATTTTTTACACCCACGCGACGTCCTCAACAGTAATCGTTATATTTCAGTTAATTTACATAAAACCGTTATGTACTATATACTCAAACCTTCCTCAAGAGTTGCACTATTGTTTAGTAAAAACCGTACAAGAATCTGTTCAGTAATCCGATTTTGAGAACATCGCTCACATACAGACTGGGGACTTTGTATATATTATTCATATATCTAACAAACCTCAAGTAGATCAAGATGTCAACCCACAGATAGCACAATAGGAATTTAAATGTATTCCACCCAGCCAGCCAATTTTATAAGTAGCTTACTTTAAACTTTCTCTAAATGATTAAGCAAAAATTCTAAATTATTTGATGTTATTTAAATTGTAATAGATTATTTTTAAATTACTATTGTCAGAGTAGGTTAATTTACAGTTATAGAATAATGAACTAAGATCTAAAAGAAATCTTGATAACGATAATTTAATTGCCCATTGTGTATAGGGTAATTGCTTTACTAAGATTCTTACAAAGAACACAATCAGGTTTTCTGGTAAGTATTTTTAATCAATGTAGGTACTATTATTGTTTTGTTGTGCGTATGATGTAACATAAACACAAATTAGGGAAGAGCAGTGAAGAATTGTCCAGTTCTACCAATAAAAGGTAAATATTATATAATCATGCCAGGTCCCTAACGGGCTAAACAGAAAGCACCGAGTGCCAAATAACTCTATCAATACAAATCTGCTGTGCTGTGTCTACATTCACCACTCTCTTCATGCATACACACAGTTTTCGGAGGCTCTTAACTCCCCCATCATTTGTAATCATATCAGCTACTACTAGCAGATATAGTCTTAAAAAAATATCACATAGGTATAATAATAACATGTAATATTT
This sequence comes from Aspitha aspitha aspitha, assembly GCA_018246895.1. NCBI lineage: Eukaryota > Metazoa > Arthropoda > Insecta > Lepidoptera > Hesperiidae > Aspitha > Aspitha aspitha. The sequence continues at coordinate 4,579 of DWGJ01002400.1, read as the reverse complement.
CTGGAATCATATAGATATTAAAAATTATTCCAGGCCTAGCTAAAAAACCATCTTTTATTTGACTACTTAAAAAATTACATAGTTCAGATAATCATCTTTTTAATAAATGTTTCTAAGTACCACCTGCTCTGTACAGCAAAAATTTACATAGTATAAAAAAATACATTCAATTTTAGTCCTGCATAAGCCATGGTACCATTGTCATGCCGAAATCTTTTACTAAAATATTACGGTACAGTTATTACGTGATATGTTGTTTACAATTAAACAAGCCTAATGAGTTTGTGTGGAGGAAACCAATGAGGAAAATATGAGCCGATCGGATTGGCTGACTCACAAATTTAGCAGATTCATTGTAAAGACAGCATACACAAAGCAACATATAGGATTACATATGACAATACTATGTTAAACACTCTGTTAAAATAGTTTTTAGTATCGACAGCCAAGGAAACTATAAGTGGCAATAGCATGAACTAAATAGACCGCAAATTCTATTAAATTATATATCACTACATAGTATAAAACAAAGTCGCTTTCTCTGTCCCTATATCCCTATGTCCCTATGATTGCTTCAATCTTTAATACTACACAACAGATTTTGATGCGTTTTTTTTAATGGATAGAGTGATTGAAGAAGAAGATTTACATAGAAAATAACTTCCATCAAATAGTGGAGAAATACTGTTTTATAACCGTGCGAAGCCGGGGCGGGCCACCAATGATGAATATAATGTAACAGAGAATTCCCAGATGAAGTACTGTCACAATAAAAACATTAAAACAGTCATAAAAGTTCGTCTTGGTATTAAGTTGATGTCACTTACTGCTACAGTTCAAAATTTTGCCGACTCATATTTTATGTACCATACAGCATTACTAGCATTATACGTTATCAATATACTACATGGTCAATTATTATGAAATATATACTTATTTGTGATCATACTCAGTTGCAGACTGTTATGTTGCATGTTCTGTTATGTCTGTGTTAGTTATTTGCACCAAACTCATAACTACAACAAAGTACAAGGCATATCACATACTGAAAAAATTCTTTCTTGTAACAGACTACTATTAAGAATTCATAATAAGCCAGTACCAAGAATTAACAACAAACCTTTGTTTCTTTGAAAGAAAGTTTCTTAGAAAGGAAATTCATATACACCCAAACTAGCCGGCCAGTATTGGCCAGTTATACCAGCGTGTTAAAATAAATCATCCCATATTTATTCGACTTTATTTCACACACAAAAACAAATCACAATTTACGGACTGTGTCACAACTGTGATTTACAATTTTTTTTTACTGTATCCTAAAATTCGCCACCGGATCGTGAGAAAAATAAATAGAGATATTATTTAATATCGATCAATTTTAAGATAACGAGAACTTCATCCCAAAATGGCATATCACAGCCTTTTATTACGCGATAAATATGTCATTCTTTGCAGTTAAGCATTTATTTATAAAGGTATAAAACCATCGGAAGATCCAACCGACCTTGTGTTAGTTTCTACAATTGGCAATTGCCGGTCATTTCTGACTAATGCTGTCTAGTGGTTAAGAATGGAGTGCACTGATAAACTTTTTACCACGGCGATAAGATAAATACTTACAAACGTATTTATAAACATAAAACCTGCTCGTGATTTTTTTATAACAACATTTATGAAATGGACGGAAGTCGTCGTATTAGTTTAAGATATGCTTAAATCTAAAATAGAGTAATGAATGACAAATTTTAATATATTTTACAAAACATGTAATACACGTACCTTGTAAACGGACCACTCCTTTTCGTTATTTGTGCTAAGATCTTTTCCATGCCCCTCTCATCCCCCTTACGCGCCGCGTCCAACAACTGTCCTCTTCCCATGTCCCATTAAGTGGTTTATACCTTACACAAAAACATCACAAGTTCAATCATTTCAATTTTTTACACTAGACTTCACTACACTACAACTTCATTGATCGCGCCGCCATATTCTACCTTGGACGTGAGGGCGCTCTAGCGGCCGGTGAAGGAATCGATCGAGATCGTACTCTTCGCACTACCTACATAACGATTGCATTTCGAAAGTCATAAACTGAGACCTCCCTATCCTTATTCTCTATCTCTTCTCACGAGTTTGCTACTCTTTAATTATATTTCATAATATATTAAATTAAGGACTACAAAAACAACTAAACGTATTAAAGCAGCCGATGGTCTGGAATTATTGGCGTCTCTTTTTCGCTAGTCATAATCTTTTATACTGCTATTCTTTCTTCGTTTCTTGTGTGTATTTCAGTTGTGAAGAAAGGTGTTTTCTATTTATCAAAAAACAGATTAATTACAGCTGAAACTCTTATTTGGTTGCATTTAGCTAGGTTTGCGTTATTTTTGAAGTAATTGTTTAAATTGTATTTTGAATCGACAAATTAAGATACGGAATGAGCAATGATTATGGTGAATATCGATTTTGTACTGTCAAATGAAAACTGCTGATAACTAACTTGACAGTGACAGTTCAAAATGAAAGATTCAAATGTGTATCATTGTTGATATTGAGCTACTATCAGTAAATTTACAATTCAAGCTAGAATAATGTTCTACCCTAAGAGCTTTTCGCAACTTGGCATCGTACTTTTTACGGCGTCCTGTATATTCTTCAAGACAACTAATAGTCAAAGTAAGTACGAGCGCTTTAGTATATTCATGATTTACGCCACCGCCATGATTACACTATTTTTACTACATTTTAATTCGCAATATATTTTCCTTTCGACCTTTTCGTATTTGTTTGTGTCGGCGTATTGGGCATATTATATATTTTTATACACCATGTGCGTCGGTCTCCATTAGGAAATATTTAATCTTATTACTCATATTAAGTACATCGGTTTCGATCAATTAAGTGATATAATAAGTAGTTATCTAAAAAACCTTGATATATGTAACAATTTTGGGGTAGCCAAAAGTTTAAACACACTATAATGTAATCTATTATTTTATTTCTTCTTATTACAATTTCAGGTATTGTTTTACAAATATTTTTACCCATTTCACTTATTTTACTCTAGTACTCTAGCGGTCCTATCGTATTCCCGCCAAAATTATATCGATAATTTCCAGAGGATCTAATCAAATCATGCAATTACAATGGATATTTACATGTTTTGTAATGCAAAATTATATTTAACTACACAATATGACTCAAGCATATTGAACCCAATGTAATTGTTACTGAAATAGATAAAATAAAAGTATCAAGTTGATGGATGTGTATATACCATTTAGTTTTTAAAATACTATACGAAGATTATGGGTAATGTTTCCAAATGGGAACCCAAATTATCTATTAACATTTCGTTGTATATATTAACAGTTCAAATAGCAAAAATTATGTGCCGAAATTAAGTAGTAAATATTTATGAGCTAGCTTTTCCCATCAATGTAAATGCAATTACCACTATATCTATAACTCTAACAACAGTAATCTAATATTGTATTTGAAAAAGATAATGACAAAGTTAGTTGCTTAACTTTGTTTTTTACCAATTTTGTACTTGTCATCAATTTCGTTTATGAATGTAAAATAAATTTATACAATGTTATATTGAACTTGTCTCTGTGACACAGCCCATGATTAAATATGAACAACTATGTTTATCATACACTAAATAAAAGATGTGTCTAGGTGAAATGAGTTGAAAATTATTGATACATATTTATTTTTCAGATGTTAATATAACAATAGCACTGAATAAAACCTTGTCATGGGGAGACAAGAAACTGTATGGGGGCTTTGTAAATCTCAATTCTTCGTCAACTCTTCAAGTTAACTTTGCTAATGTGAACAAAGATGTTTCATTCATTATATTTCAAGTGCATAGCCACCTCTACAATATTACTTTATACAACAATACAATGACACATGACTCAGCTGTTGTCGGTACTAATGTTGGTCTGTACTCATCGGTGAAGCCAGCACTGGACAATTTTTACATTTACAATCAAAACAGTGTTGATCTTAAGCTTTACATCTCTGTACATGGATATGATAAAACAGGTATGTTTCATGTTAATATTTTCTATCCATTAACATATATTGTTACAAGCACTGTGATAATCGAACATGTTAAGTCATATTTGAATTTGCCACCATTGTTAGTCTAACCTTAGTAGTTTGGATTTACATAAGTACTATTATTTTATACTTTCCTTACTATAGGCTGTTATAATTTGCTTTTAACATGAATTTAAAAACAAATTGAAACAAATGTTATAAGTATATAAATATAGCCTAACATATAGAGCATGCATTTTATAATGGAATATTTATTTTCTTCACTGATAACTCATAATTTATTATGGTTTGCTGTAATTTTACATGTTGAATGAGGTAGGCACAGAATTTGTATGGAAAAATAATGATTTCACCGAGCGCTTCAACATGTTATTTAGACAATCATTTCAGATCCCATACCAGGCGGATGTAATATGGAGTTCCACACAGATATATCTCCATATATGCAAACATCCTACAATAAGGATTTTATATTGGTTGATATAGCACCCGCTAAAGACTTAAA